>CM058236.1:50192529-50341227 GCA_030180135.1 Orychophragmus violaceus | reverse complement strand
CTCAATATCTAGGTATAGTTGTATAACGAACATTAACATAACACTCAGCTAACTTTGTTTGGATCCTCCCTACGTCCCACTCTGTCGAACTTTTGAATCACGGCTGTGGCGAATTTTTAAAAATCATTTTAAACTTACCGATGGAATTCCGACGGTAATAAAACTACCGAAGGAAACCCGGCGGAAGTCTAAAATTCGTCGAAAATCTGTTGGTATTTTCCGACGGATAACCGATGGATTAGGGTTTAGGGTTTCAAAAAAGAAAACAGATCAATACAGACTTCCCGTAAAGTAATGTGAGGATCTTTTGTATTACATATCAATCCTTATAATCACAAGACAATGTTTTTATGGTTTTAGGAAAATCAAGCATATCTCCCGAAACCACTTCTTAATATACAGTGGTGTTTCAGAATAGCTTGTACGGAACTATCGCTTGATTTACCATTCATAAATTTTATGTAATCGAGTTGTAATGATCATATAAGTATTGTGTTTACTGTCTCATGTAAGTTCAGAGCTTGCAAAATCCCAAAAACCATACCCTAAATAAACCCTAAACCATATTTGGTCAGAATTTCATCGGTAAACTCGAGTCAAACGCTCTTTTACTACCATTAGTTTCCGTTTGTTCCTAAATTTGTTTCCGGAAACTGACGTTTCGAAATTGACCGAGAAACCGATAGAGTGTCATCAGTTTTATGTCGGAATTTATATATATATATATATATATATATATATATATGTACGGTTTCCTTGTTTTTGCATCATTAATTCCTTCTTAAGAAACTTCTTCTGATCAATATGGACATCTTTCAACTATCCGCCGACAACCCAACCGCCATTTAACATGTTATCGCAACCCCGGGTCGAGACTTTCTTCCCATGCTACATCCGTCACGAGAAAACCGTACAATTTGGTTCGGTTTTAATGCTGCAATCCAGTCCGTTGTCAGCGATGTTATTCAACATCGCTGGTCCGGTAATTTTATGACTTACCGGCATATTGCCGGAGGTCTTATAATTATGTGGTTCTTCGACTTTTTGGTAAGTTTCGTACTTTACTTAACGTTATTCGTTGATATTTTCTATTTTTTTTTCTTTAGGACTATATCAATTTCAGTCCCGATCTTATTGGACAAGTGTGGCGGGAATTCCATTGGATGGCCCATTGTATTTTTCAAACAAAATTGCGCCAGTTGAAACTTCGATGGAAAAGAGGGGAAGATAAACCAGCATGGATTGAGACTCATGACTGGAACCGGATGACCGAAAATTGGACGGAGACGGATGAAGGGGATTGGTTCGGGAACTAGATCTAAAAATACGTATTTTCGAAACATAGGTTTAAATAAATTTATGTAATTATCAAAAATAAATTAAATAATTTTTCAACATATTGTTTCTTTTTAAATTCGTATGGTATTTATAAAAATATTTATTTTAATTTTTAAATATAAATGTCATTATAAAAATACACTTTTAAATTTTCTGTAATAATAGAAGTTAAACATTATATCCAATTCATTGTAGGAAGTTTACAATTTACACATATACCCTACTGGTAACCGATCATTTAACATAATCCACGGATCCAGGTTTGAGTCATGGCGAACCTGGTTTTCTAATATATTATTACTGATGGATTTCTGACGGTTAGGTCCCATCCGTCGGAAAATGCCGGTAAATGGTCAAAAGCAGCAAGAACACTGTGTCTCTTCCATATGCAACGTTTTGGTAAGTGTTTTTCTGAATTTTAATATGAACCGACGGATTTCCGTCTGAAATTTTTGTATAAATAGGGTACAGATGTCACAATGTTTTTCATCTTCTATACAAACACACAAACACTTCAAAAAAATGAAATAGACTTCGTCTAATTGTCCCCAGAAAACCGCTCCTCCTTCTTGCAAGAAATCCGTCAACCGGGTCGAGAACTTCTTCCTTTTTTTGACCCATCCCACCAAAACCGGACCATTTGGTTCGGTTACAATGCATTCATTCCGTCTGTTTTCAGCGATATCATCTTGAATCGCTGGTCAGGGAGTTATCTAACGTACTACAATGTTCCCGACAACCTTAAGGCGGCATGGTTCGAGGATTGTTTGGTAAGATAAAATTTTCTCATGCATATAGTGTTTTCTTAACTAATACCATTTCTAATATGTATTTGGTTTTCAAATTACAGGCCTACTTTACTTTTAGTCTGGACATTATCTTTACCGTTTGGCGGAAATTCCACAGGACGGCTAGGCAGGTTTATCAAATGAAAATGCAGTGGATGAAGCTACTCTGGGAAAGAGGAGATCCAAGACCGTCATGGATTCCAGTTAGGTAATCGAACCACATGATCGACCAGTGGGATGAGACGGACGTCGGGGATTGGTTCGGGAACCAGTTCCGAATTATAATTGATTCGTCTGCACTATTAAAAAAATTAAAATAAATTATATAATCTTTTAAAATATTATGTTTTTAATTTCCAATAATTTGATAAGAATGTTTGTTTTTTATGTAATCTTATGACATTGGTCTCTGACTTAAGTCAAACTCCCATCTGTCTCAGGTTCGAGTAACGCCTGCAATGGGTTTTAGTCCGTTTATTTTTAACAGTCATTAACATACAAATATATTTAGGTATACAATATACCGATCAATACGGAATAGCATAATGGTTTCGGTGATTTGTACCCGTTCACTAAACCCGGGTTCGAGTCAGGTCGAACTTGGTATTTTAAATTTTAATAACCAATGGATTTTCGATGGTTTATCAAAGTTATGTCCGTTATCCGTTTGTTTATAGACCACCAAATTTTTTTAACCAATATTTTCAAGATACCGCCAAATGTTTCGTCAAACCGCCAAAATTTTCACCAAATTATTTGAACACCTAATTTCCGACGGATAATTAATGAACCGTCGGAAATCTGTCGGAAAACGCATAATATCAAACCGACAGCATCTTCCTCTTCTTCACTTCTCTAAGATTTCTCTCTCTCTAGCCTCTTGCTCTACCTTTTCTCTACACTTACGCGACGATTCTGGCCTCCTAACGACGAAACCGACCATCCAAAGCTTCATAGACAAGTAAGTTTCCTTTCTACCGATTCAATTTCAAAAACAAAATTGAGTTTTTAGGTTGTTAAATTCTTAGTTAGATAGTGCATGTATGATTCTATTATATATTTTAGGTAGTCTAGGTTGGAATTTAGTGGTTTAGGATGTTATTTAGGTTGTTGAAGTCATGTGATTGTTGTTTAAACGTTTTATATTTTTATGATCAGTTTTAGCCATTTTCAAAACGTTTTAAAACTTTTTCACAATTTAAAAATGCTCTAAAAACGTTTTGTAATTGATTTCTGATTTTTCAAAAAAAAATTAAGAATAAGCTAGTTTTCTTATGTTTTTGTTTAATAAAACATTTAAAAATCTTTTTATTTAAAAAAAAATTCAAAAATTTCTAAATTTTTTTTAGTTTTGTAAAAGATTCTCTCATATTAAATAAAACTATTTATGTTTAATATTTCTATATTTAAATATCAGTTTTTATATGTTATACAATTTTTTAAAAACAATTATGAGGATTTTATAAAAAAATATTTATTTTCGAAATGTATAATAGTTATTTAAAAATTATAAATTACAATTTTATTTTTTGTAAAGATTCTCTTGTTTATAATTTTTATGTAAATTTATTAAATTTATAGAAAATTGTTAACTTTTAAATTATTTTACGGTTTGTAGGAAAGAATTTTGAGTGTTTGAGGCGTACTTGGCCTCCCAACCAGATGAGATGCAGGCGGCTCAGCCACGACCACCACCGGCACGATGGTCTCGCTCGGCAGGAGGCTCCTAGAGGGAGCTATTAAGTCTCTCAGGTGCCGGAGACACAACATGTTATGTTCTCTATCGCTCTAGAGATATAAGTGTTAGTCGAGCAGCCGGGACGAGAGATGCCGAAACGACTTCATCCTGATTACATGAACAACTCGTGTAAGTCATTTTAACTTCAAAAATTTTGTTTTATTATATATGCTCTATATACGTTTAATGTTTAATATTTTTACGTTTTAAAGTTCGGGATGACGGCTTCGAAGATCACGAATAACATTTTGCACATGATGTACATCATGCTCTCTTACCCGTATCTGACGTACATGGTGATGCCTAGGTCCAACATGCATAACTGGTTCCGCTAGTTTGCGGTACGTATCTTCATTCACTATCTTACGTATTTTGTATTTATATTAATTTTTGTTAACATCAAACGTTTTCTTAGCAAGAGTATACTTAGGATAGGAACTATACAATGCTTGTGTAGAGGGAGTTCCACCTGAAGGCAAAAAGCCACTATTCTCACGTCCTCAACGAGTGGAAGCAGAAGTGGGTGGCAGAAGAAGAACCGAAGGGAGTGAGCCCCACATTGTTTGTCGGGTTCATCCGCCATTGGTCCTTGCCTTCTACAACAATGAACTCTTCGACGCATTCCCATAACCGCAAAAGTGAGAAAGAGGGTCAAGGGATGGCGACCATAACGCCGGAGCAAAGAGCATTGTACAGCGGAAAATTGACTATGTAAGTTTCTTTTTTAATATTTTCAATATTTTAATGAATTAAATTCTAATGAACGTTTTAATCTGGGCAGAAACGACGAGAAGAACGAGAACCGACGCTTGTTGAGCTCACGGAGGATGACCATAGAAACAAGCCTACCGGCGAGATCTAGGATCCGATCGCTCGGAGAATTGTAGAGTCGTTTAAGAGGCGGGTAGAGGAAGTGCTAATACAGCAATCCGAAGAAGTCGGCTCAACGAAGGAGCTATCACCGAAAAAGATCAACGAAATTTTTCTCGAGGTAAGTTTATATGTTTACTTAAATTAGATATAATTCTTATATTACTTGATTTCTAACTAATATTTATTAAATAACTTTGCAGGAAACACATAAGAGAAAATGTCGTGTTTTCGGTTTAAGAAACTTGGCGGAGAGTGTCTCGACACCACTTTCCCGCTTCCTTTCATACGATGACTCCTTCGCCAAACCCTTGAGGGAGTAAGACGAGGAAATTGAAGCGTTGAAGGTGAATCAGGCGCGGATTCAAGCTCAGATGCGAGAGGAAAGGGCGCAGATTGAAGCTCATATGCGAGTGGAAAAGGCAGAAACCAAACAGAAGATGAAGGCGATGCAAGATCAGTTTGTGAACTTCATCAGGTACGGAACTCTTCCGGAAGGAGCGGAAACGGTAACTCCGTGAGCGGCACCGAGAGCGGGAACAGGAGCTTCAGAAACAGATACGGGTACATGATTTGTAGAGGGAATAGGGACGGGACTGAGATTCGTTGTGGATATCGGTCTTATGTAATTTTAAAACTTTTTTAAATAATATGTTTTTATTTATTTTAATATTAATAAAATCATTATATAAATTTGAAAAAAATTGTTATTGAAATACAAATTTTATTTTAAGAACCCTCGGTTATCCGTCGGTAAACTACCTGTTAAGTCTCGTCGGAAAGCCATCGGTAAAACCATTGGTAATCCGTCGGATTATTTCCATCGGGAATTCATCGGTTTTCAGTGGTTGGAATGCCGTCGAATATAAGACATCGGTTATCCATCGGTTAATCTCCGTCAGAAAACCGTCGTTGAATTTCATCGGTAAAATGCCTTCGGTAAATCGTCGATAATATACCGTCGGGTAATTTCTTTCGGTAAACCGTCGATTATATCCGTCGTTTTTGACGGATTACCGACGATTTACCGACTACAGGTCCGTCGGTTATATCGTCGGTGATCCGTCGGTTTACTACCCGTCAATAATCCATCGGTTTTTTTCTCGTCAGAAATCCGTCGGAAATTACCGAAGGATTTTCGAAGGATATCTTTTTCCGACGACATAAAACTGACGGATATGTCCGGTGGAAAATTCGTCGGGAAGGGCCATTACCAACGGATATCTGACGATTTTGTCCCTCGGTTTTTGCGTGTTTTTTTGTAGTGAGATCCAAGAAGTTGTTACATCTATCCATATATAGAACATAAGATTAAGAACCACACTATGAGGCAAATAGCCACTCTCAGACTGTTAAGGATAGAATGCATTCAGAACTGACCATTCTAACTATGCTTAACTTCTCTTCCAAATTTGGTTTTTATTATCAGAAGTATTTTCTGCTTGATGATCCAAAACTCGATGTTGCAGGAGAAATAATCACTCAAGGTGGTCTTATCCACACCGTGTTGTATATTGATCCTTACTGCCATAGAATTATCCACTAGTTTTATGCAAATATTGGTGGTCTGAAGTATCGAAATGAAAAAATTTTGGTTTACATCAGTGGTTAGATATTTGGGTTCATCCCTAAGATAATTACTTGAGATTTTTTATCAATGATTTTGATGTCCTGGGAGGATGGGAGGAAACGAACACTTATAAGGTAAAAGAGTTCACAAGAAAAGGAAGCATCATAGGGAAGGTTTATGTTTTGCCATCTTACTACTAGGAGTGTTGGTTTGTACATGCTTTGTTTTCGTAACTGGATGTCTACTATGAACTAAACTACCATGGTTAAAGATAAGATCATGTTCAGTGCAAGTACACTTAAAAGCAAGAAATTAAACTTTAGAAGTTGGTTTATGATCAGATTCTTTAGACCACTCGCATACATGATATGCTTGATCGATATATGATGCTTCCAAACATCATCTCTCAAGTTATGTGGATCCGAAAATCCACAGTAGGAATTTGTAATTTGGGATTGGGAAAATGTCGATGGGCTAACACCGAAAAATGGACATAATTCTTCAAAGAACTACCTAAAATGAATATGAGTTTTGTAATTATCTTGTATTGAGTGAAATAAGATTACAAAGGGATCGCGCATGAGAGTTTTACAGCGAGCTCGTAGAGTGTTTTTGTATGAAAATGTGTAAAAAAGGTCTTTAAACTAAAACCATTGAATTTTTTTATAACCTCTTTGTCAAGCTCTGATCCTGCATATCTCATATTGCAGTTGTTTCAACGACCTCCGCAATCTTCGATCAGTTAGCTGATCTCGGAGTGATCGGTTTTGACTAAATTAACTGGTCAATAGACTAATATCAGAATTTTCTCTTCAATACGCAGTCGTTTTCCAATTGATAAGATGGGGATAGGCTTCTTCTTGGGTCGAAGTGATGTTTTTAATTCGACATGTTTAAGTGTACCAACAATTCCTAACTTTTCAACATAATGTTATTTGAATCCCTAATGAAAAATCACTTCAAGGATATGCACTGAAGATCAGCCTTGATGCTAAAGCTGGAAATGGATAGGAAGATGAAGTACAAACAAAGTCCCTTCACTTGCCATTGATTTGGAAGACTTGATGCAACCCTTGAAGTGCATTCAACTTCGGGTAAGAAGTGTTTGAGTATTCAAGTTGGAGGAAAATACCATGATGCTGATAAGACTGATTTAGGCTCTGATGATGAAATAAGCGAGGAAAGTGGACCATCTGAAAACTGATGACCTCCAGTTATTGAATTATAATTTGTATGTGTTACATTAGTCATGTTCCTTTTTCTTGGCCCTTTATGTCAACTTGAAACTGATAGAATAGGAAATATGGAATATTTACATTTCTTATGTACATCTCAATTACTTGCACGATACCCTTATACTCTTGTTTATATGTTGAATATAATGAATCGAGAGAGGCACGATAATTATCAAGTAACATGGTATCAGAGCCACATATCTCTTAAACCTATTTTTTCTCTCAGATCCAGCCGCCTCTCTCCTCAAATCTTCGACCTTCTTCCTCCAACTCTCTCTACTCATTCTATTCTCAACCTCTTCTCCTAATCAAAAACCATGGATCTACCAACACATAAAGCTTTTGGTGTTCAACACATCAAATCCTACATTCCAATCACCCTCGACATGACCAAGATGAACTATGATACTTGGCGTAAAATCGTTGAAACACACTGACTCAGTTTCAGCATCTCCGGCCATCTCGATGGCACATCTGTTCCTGAAATCTCGACGACACACCCTGGAACGAACGTGAAGGTCTCGTCAAGATGTGGATCTACGGAACTATCTCCCAATCCCTACTGGACACCGTTCTGAAAACACAATGCACGACACGAGAGTTGTAGATCACAGTCGAAAACCTGTTTCGTGAAAACAAGGAAGCCAGAGCAATTCAACTTGAAAACGAATTGCGATCTCTCACCATCAACGATCTCTCTGTCCATGACTATTTTCAAAAGCTAAAGACTTTGTCTGACAATCTTGCTTATATTGACTCACCAGTCTCTGATCGTGCCCTCGTCATGCACATGCTCAATGTTTTGACAGAGAAATATGACAACATCATCAATGTTGTCATCCATAGAACACCATTCCCATCCTTCTTAGTTGCGCGCTCGATGCTTCAAATGGAATAAAACCGTATCTCAAAGCACCCCAAATCACAAATGGTGTCTCAAACGGCTGATTCTTCATCCCCAAAACGTGTTGTATGCAGCAGATAATACAACATCCAATCGTCGTGACAACAACTACCGAGGAAACAACAACAACAGAGGGTGTGGTCGAGGTCGCAACTACAATGGCAGAGGACGCTGTCATAACAATTGGGAATGGAATAACTCCAACTTGTCCACACCGCATTAGCAGCAGCAACAACAGTCATTGAATCCACCAAACCAGTATTGGCAGCGCCAAAACTGGAATTCACAACCTCCCATGGCACACCTCGCATCCTCCAATCCATCAGCAGGAATCCTTGGTCCAAATCCACTTCAAGCGTCAACTAATGGTCCAGCATTTCAGCCTACGCAGATTCCTGCTAGTCCCGCAGCAGCATTTGGAGGCATGACTCTGCAAGAACCCAATGATGCAAGCTGGTACATGGATTCAGGAGCAACAAAACCCCTCACATCCCAGCTAGGTACCCTTCATTCCATTTTTAATTCGAGCTCTCTCCCATCGGTCACAGTCAGTAATGGATCCTCTTTTCTTACCTCTTCTATTGGTTCTCACTCTTTTTCATCTAAAAGTCGCTATCTCCATCTCAATAATGTTTTGGTCTGTCCGTCCATTATCAAAAAACCTGATCTATGTTCGTCAAATCACTAAATATCATTGTGTTTCACTCGAGTTTGACCCTTTTGGTTTTTGTGTTAAGGATCTCAATACTCGGACTCCTTGATAGGTCAAGAATTATCCCTATTCTAACTGCAAGTGCACAGTGATGTAAATGTAGTACTTTAGGGTATCGAATCCACAAGGACTCTAGGCAACGATAGATTAAGAACAGTCAAGTTAAAACTAGGAGAAAGCAATGTAATGAGAAACTAAAAGCAATGCAAGAAAATAAATCAGTAGCAAGATCGGTTTGTAGGCAATTAACTAAAAGCGCTAAGTCTAGGGAGTTCTCAGGAAATCAGACAAGCAGATAAATTATTCAGCCAGGATCAAATTAAGCACAATTCTAGAACTCAAACACGGAAATAGAATTAACCAACTTTCGTTGTGAGAATTCTCTAAGCCTAATTGCAGAAATCCAAATTTCTTTGTAATTCCTAACAGATTAAACTAGCTTTAAGATTAAGTTCGATATGTTCACAATTCAATTAAACCAAATTTCTTTGTGAGTAATTCAATTGCTCAACCTAAATAGTTCAGATTCTAAACCACACTTTCGTGTCAATTTAACAACCTAAGATCTAGATACTAAGTGATCAGGTTAGAAACTAGTGTTAAAGCACAATTTAGACCGAAGAACAATTATTGATATGAATCCTTAACTGAAATAAATAAATCTAGCAAGTCATGAAATCCTTAATGAGAATCCCTAAACCTAACTATGAAACTACTCAAACATAGAATATGAAGAAATAATCAATGAAATAATAGATTGCATAAAAGAGAATAAAGAAGTAAAGGGGTTCAAAATCTTCTCTAAAAAGCAGAAAGCGGTACATGATTAGATCAGCCCCAAGCTCTAAAAACTCTCAGCTCTAAGTATGAAAGCCTTCCTCAAAACTGATGTAAAAACTTAATTATATAAGCTAATCACGTCTTGGGGCTTCTTTGTAATTATCAGAAACTTCTGGGAAAAACTTATGAATTCTGCATTCTTCATTAAAACCGCCGAGGAAGGCCCATCTCGCTAGTCTGTCGATCGATGCACGATGTGTGTCGATCGATGCATTACTCTGTTTTGGACAGTGAACTCTATCTCTCGGGTCAAAACACCAAAATGCTCCAAAAAGCTCCATAAACTCCAATTCCGCTCCAAACGTGCTAATGCCTAATAACACCTATAGAAGACTCTAAAGAAACACTGAAAGACTCTAAAACACACTTATATCATGGTCTAAAACCGGTAAAAACCATGATATATCACTCCTCTTCTCCGATGTAATAGCGACAGACCTTTGTACTCCATCTCTTCAACAACATCGTCACTATCATCTCCAGCAGCCATGATATCATCTATTTCCAACTCAACGTTATGGCATCGTCGTTTCGTACATTTGGAAAACACTACATTTCAGTCTTTAATTTCGTCTGGTTTAATAAATTGTTCTAAGGTTGACATGCCTCTTTTTTATGCATGTCAACTCGGGAAACACACTCGTCTTCCTTTTGATTCCTTTACTTCTTATGTTTCTGCACCTTTTGAACTGATTCATTCAGATGTATGGACCTCTCCGGTTCTAAGCATCAGTGGAATAAAGTACTACGTTATCTATATTGACCATTTTACTCATTTTCTATGGACTTACCCTCTTCATCGCAAATCTGATGTCTTTCATTCTTTCTTAAAATTCATGGCTTATGTTAACAATCAATTTGGTTGCAGTATTAAAGCCTTGCAATGTGACAATGGTGGAGAATATCAAAACCGTACCTTTCTTGATCATCTCGCAACCAACGGGATAACACCACATTTCTCTTGTCCGTATACCTCTCAACAAAACGGAAAGGCAGAACGCACACTCCGCACCCTCACCAACTCCGTTCGATCTTTAGTCTTTCAAGCCAACATGTCATCTACTTATGGGGTAGAGACTCTCACGACTCACCTATTCAATATCCTTCCATCATCGTCCATCAATCACAAAATTCCTTACACCAAGCTCTTTCACAAACAAGCCTCATATAATCATCTTTGGGTATTTGGATGCCTTTGTTACCCAAATCTTCTTCCAATCACTTCAAATAATCTAGATCCTCTATCCACCACGTATATTTTCCTCGTTTATCCCAGCATTCACAAACGATACTGATGTATCAATCTTCACACGCAAAAGGTAATAATTTCTCGTCATGTCATTTTTGATGAGACGAATTTTCCTTTCTCTATTCACTCACTTAACGAGCCTCTAACCTCTGATTGTGTTCCAACCCCACCCCCTTCTACACCTCTTCTTCACTCGCTTCCTCAACTCGAACATGATCTCGTCTCTGACAAGAACGAAAAACAAAATCAGACGGAACCAATCCCTAATACGGTTCCACAAGTAGTTGTTCGTCCTCCCAAACCACCACCTAGTCATTCCATGACAACCAGAACAAAAACGGGCACCAGAAAACCAAAGAAAATCATCTCCCTTCATAGTGAAATCATCTCTTCTCTTCCAAAGTCTTATCGTCAAGCAATAGAGTATCCTAATTGGAAACCATCCATTTATGCGGAATATGATGTTGTAATTAAAATTGGAACGTGGGACTTAGTATCCCGGCCCAAAACTGCTAATATTGTGTGTTCTATGTGGTTGTTCATGCATAAGTTTGGTCCAAAAGGCAAGCTCTCACGGTACAAGTCACGACTAGTGGCAAACAGGAAATCAGAAGAGGTTGGCATTGAGTGCGATGAAACGTTCAGCCCTGTGGTCAAGCCCGCCACGATTCGCCTAGTACTCGATGTTGCTCTCTCTCTCGACAATGGCCAATACATCAATTTGACGTCAAGAACGCCTTCCTCCACGGTACATTAGACGAAACAGTTTATAAGCATCAACCATCGTGCTTCCAAGACCCATCAAGGCCTGATCATGTCTTCCTACTCTAGAGATCTCCCTACGGACTCAAGCAGGCCCCTCGAACATGGAACCAGCGCTTATGTCAGTTCGAAAAACGGATTGGATTCACTCAAATCAAATCTGACGCCTCCTTATTTTTCTACAAAGGAACAGTCGGGCTCGCATACCTCCTTATCTATGTGGATGACATAGCACTGACAGCCTCCTCAACGGCTCTAAGTCAACATCTCACCTCTCTACTCAGTTCTGAATTCTCTGTTACAGATCTCGGTGAGCTACACTACTTTCTTGGAATTGCAGTTAAACGAAACGAATCTGGTCTATTTCTTTCTCAGCAAAACCATGTCACGGATATTCTCTACCGCGCCAACATGTCAGATTGAAAATTTGTCACGACACCAGCTGACTCTCGAGCGAAGCTCTCAGCAGATGATGGACCTCATGTACCCGACTCAACCCTATATCGTTCCCTAGCTGGCACACTTCAGTATTTGACATTCACAAGACCAGATATCTCGTTCCCAGTCCAAGAAAATCTGCCTCTTCATGCACGACCCAAAGAATTTCACTTCAATGCTCTCAAACGAATTCTCTGTTATCTCAAAGAAACAATCGGGCAAGGCCTCCAAATGTATCCATCAAAGAAGTCTGCACTCATCGCATACTCTGATGTTGATTGGGCAGGATTCCCAACAACAATACGATCCACCTCCGGCTGCTGTATCTTCTATGGTACTAATCTCATCTCATGGTCTTCAAAGAGACAACATACGGTCTCCCGATCTACTGGCAAAGCAGAATACATAGGAGTCGAAACGCAGTTTCTGAAACCACACGGATCCGCAATATTCTCCTTGAATGCATTGTCCTCTTACCACCGCAACTCTAGTCTATTGTGACAACATCACGTTGTATACCTCTCGACGAATACGTTGCAACACCAGCGCACAAAACATGTAGAGATTGATCTACACTTCCTCCGAGAAAGAATAGCTCTGGGGAAGATCCGCGTCCTACATGTACCATCAGCTCATCAATACGCTGATATATTTACAAAAGTCCTGCCATCACCCCTCTTCATTGACCTTCGCTCCAGCCTCAACATCCTCCGTGACAATGTTGCGACTGAGAGGGAGTGATAGAATAGGAAATATGGAAAATTTACATTCCTTATGTACATCTCAATTACTTGCACGACACCCTTATACTCTTGTATGTATGTTGATTATAATGAATAGAAAGAGGCACGGTAATTACCAAGTAACAGAACTTTTGTTATTTGTGAGATTGCTCTTATCTTTTGGTTATACTTTCGAGTATGTTTTGAAACTTATTTAATTTTGATTTGATGGACGAATCAAGTGTTCATTTGAGATTTTACTACCTTGTATTTTGATTTAGATGTGTGTGACTTGTTTGTGCAATGATATAACCGAGTTTTATCCATTTATTGCTTATTTAGTACATTTTATAAGTGACCCACATATTTAAAAAAAATTTAGTTCATTTTTTTCATATTTATAGTGTTCATACACTTTTCAGGAAAAAACCAAGTTAAATGCAAGTAAAAATGACCAAAAAACCGTTTTCAATACTAAATCTTTATGTCATTAGTTCAACATCAGATAAACACCATCTCACTGTTTGATTATCTTCTAGTTTGGATACGGGATAGATGGATATACCGTCTTTAATTTCCACTTGATATAAAGAAGATCCAACGGTTCAAACTCAAAAGAAAAAACGCCAGCACAAGATAGGACCAGAAGTATCCGAAGGAGGACATTGAATGACCAAGGCTGCAATTTTGGCCTGCACAACAGCTGCAAAGGCTAGGTCGGTCCCGGCCAACCTATTTTGCGACTTTTGGGTCATTTCTCGATATTTAGCATGCTTTATATGATTTTACCTCGTCCCACGTCATAAACTTGTGTAATCCAAGAGTTTTCCTGTCACTATATAAGGGTACCTCCCCTATTTTGTGTAGAAACACACAAAATACATTTAATAAAGCTTTTATTTCAATAGTTTTAGAGTTTTAGTCTTTATTTCTAGGTTTTAGAAATTTTAGGGTGCTTGATTGTAGGTCTAAGTATCCGTAATAGAAAAGTATCGAAAAAAGAACTTCAACATTACTCAACGGATTTATTGTTTTGAATTAATCTAAACGAGATTAATGATATGAAATTAGCAATGGGATGTAAAAAGACTTGTGTAAAATCAATGGGAAAAACATCAGGAAATTTGTCAGAAAATCAAGCAATGAAGATCATTAGTCAAATAGAATTTTATATATAATTAGGCACTTTTTTACTCTCCTCTCAGCCCTCCACCTCATCAAAATCATTAATCCTATGTGGCAACCTCTTTTATTTCTAATTTTTATCAACAAATGCATATCATTGTCAATTGTTAATTATCAAAGCCGTTATATTTGTTTCTTATGTTTACATATTTCTTTAGAATACAAAACGTTTTAGAAAATATATAGAGTGACCTAAAAAAAAATTAGGGAAACCAGGAGATGAAGAGATGAAGAAATGAATAGGCAAAAAGTAATCGAGTTAGATTTTGTGGAGACGACGAAAAACTTCAACATAGATTGGGGGAATGTTCTGGCCGGTGAGGAAGTGCCCGATTTGGAGATCGTCGGCAGGGACAGCAAAACTCCGCCGTACGATATTACTCTCTCCGGCGACTATTCCACCGTCTGTGTGAATTCCCTCAGGGATAGCGAGCTCGACGATCATCTGAAGCATCAGAGATCACTTCTTGCTTCTTTTGGTGACAAGTTTCCAGACAATGGCGACAGAATCCGCTTCAGGATCAGAGGCCTCGAGTATGAGAAGCATCGAAAGATGTTCCACACACCAAATTGGTTTGTCTTTAACTTGCGATTGCATCTCATTTCTTTATTTGGAATATGTGTGCCGAAGAATGTGGAATAATTGATTTGTGACTCAATGAAGGCTTTTGGAGTTCCCGTGTTTGCGTAACTATTAGAGCAACTTGTAGCTTCTGTTTTATTGGTGGAGTTGTGCAGTTAGAATCGGAGTTTCATGCCACTTTCACTGATTTTGTCAGGATACGGACGAATGTCAGATCGTAAACATAAATTTGTATTTATTAGTGAACATCTTCCAAAAAACTGACTTAATGAGTCTTTGTATTCACCTTCACAGCTTTGATTTGTGAGTCTTTTACCAGACTCAGTGATGGATATAAGAGACTCATTGATGGATATAAGGCAGTTCCTTCTTGATGCCAAAAGACATGTTACTTCAATTGCTACGAATTGTTGCTCCGCAATAAGGAGAACGAGAATCAACATCTAGAAGATTACAATGATATTTGAAGTAGTTGACATCACAATTGGTGGTTGTTCATTGGAAATGATTGCTGGTATGCTAAGACTTTGTATTTATTTCAGTTCTTGTAAGTTGAAAACTAAATGATTGACAGTTGACCGTATTTCTTTCTTTCCACAGTATCATACGATGACAGATCTATCAGGCTCACATTCACCGAGATAGAGACCTCCTTTCGCTTTATACTCTCCACTCCTCCTTGTCAATAACGCTTGCCTTGAAGTATGATGCAGCACTGAACAAAGTTTAGAATCCTGGAGGTTTCAGATTTGAATCTTATTATTTATCGGGTTTTGATTTAATGGTACTGCTTTCCATACACTCTGAGAAATGTAATTTTGGCCTCTTTTCTATTCTGAAGATGCATGTGAGAGAAGGTTATAGCTCAAGCTTTAAGAGAACTTTGGGCAACACCTGAGTTTTGCTTTCCCGTCTTTCTAAAATGGTTTCGTCTGTTTTGTCAGATTCCCTGGGAATATAAGTGGAATCAGTGACTTGGACCCTATCAGGGGGCAGGTACAAAATGGAGATGCCTTTTGGTAAGCTAATGAGTTATCATCTTTTAATATGTCACTTAGTTTGGTTTTAGAGATCACCAAAAACGATTGTTGCTTGGACTGAAACTATCTTTTCACGTCATATTCAGGTAAGGTGGGACGCCATTGAGGCAAATGGGCATCAACAGCGTGTCTCACCATGGAGAGATCGAAACATCTGGTTCATTCTCCAATTCAGGCAATTTCATAACAACTGGTCCCAAGAGAAGCATGATTAGATTTTCTTCAGGAAAGCATGATATTCCTGTCTTTGGTATTACAAATATCCTCACTAAACACATTTCTTATATAATCTTCTCTCGCCTCTTCTTCAACGTTTTAATTGGTTTTGCTTATGTTTCAGAGAGGATTAGCGCCACAGACTTTGAGGTATCGCTAACATTACAGAGGGTCTTGCAAGGTCAAGAAATTTTTCTGGGTTTTATCAACACCTCTTTGGATGGTGGTGCCGATGCCAGGAGAGGCCGGTACAAAGGAACAAACTTCGGTGAGGACTACTAATGGATGCGTAAGGACTACTTCTCTCGCCACGTGTTATCATACAACTATCGTAACCAAATCTAAACACAACTTCCTCTTCTCCATTTCTGCGAACTCATACATTCATATTAACCATTTAGTCACACTCCTCTGTTTGGTATGGTAATCATCATTTTTTCAATTTCTTTTCTGCCTTCGTCAAATGCCATTTTAACACGTCGGCAAAGTGGTTTGCTTATTTGTTTTTGGCTCAGTAAAGTGGTTAGTTTTAGATAGTTTCACGTGTCCTATAATGATCTTCTCCTCATAACACAGTATATCCTCCTTCGCATGTGCTCGCTTCTGATCATTCACCAACGTGACACTAGCGTTTCTTCAATTTTCTTAACATGATGCCCATCCCCTTTGTCATAGCCTGTTTTCCTATTACCACCTTATTCAACGCACACTTAACTATCTTCTCACTTCTTCGCAGGAAAAACACCGTGTGTATCTCTTTGTGGGATGATGCTGCCTCCACTACCAGGGCTCGTCTATCAACACAGAGCCATGTCATAAGCATTGTCATGTTTACCACAGTAAACCCAAAGCTGTTTGGAGGTGAGCTTCAGTATATAACAACCGTTCTCTTTATTAGTCCTTTATTGAACTATGAATTACACATATACAACTTATACTAATCTACTATGACATGAATCTGGCACAGGAAATATGTTCCTCAACTCGACAGCTGGGACGAGGTTCTTCTTTGGCTTAAACATCCAACCAATCCAGATTTCACCTAAAGGTTAGTCCACCAAATCGGGTAGAATATATTATACTATTTTAAAAAAAACGTAACCTACCTCATGTCAGTCTCTATTTCAATGATCTTATTTTTTTTTTGTAAAACAATGCTAATGACTTACGTTTATACATTTAACCCGCAATCTGCAATCTATTATTACCAACTGCAATATATAGCAAATATAACCCCCCCCCCCCCAAACAATTTCATTCTAGGCTGGGCAATGAAGCTGATGACACATTCTCAAAGGCTGACACATCTGATGACATCAAGATGGAAACAATCAACCTCAAAGAGTTGAAAGCCTACATTACGCATACAACAGAACATGTAACAAGTCAAAAATCACCCTGCCCTCTAAGACAACTGATATGAGTACTACACCATCAAAATCCTACATTAATGACGCTTGGACATTTAACAATCTCGGGAAGCTAAAATTAGCCGCAAGTATACACACTAATGCATGTACCAAGAAGACATTGTCGGCAATGGTTGCGACCAAGTGAAGATGGCACTACAGAGAGTACCATAGTCAGAGGTAAGCATACCACACAACACATTTTAAATGTTAGTTTAAACATGAATAAATTCTATTTTTTTTACAGGAACTACTACTACATAGGGTATCTCGAGGACAGTTGAGACTGACGAGGTTGTGTTTGCATGTCGTAGAGAGAAAAATGATCAGATGCAGTACTTTACGTATATTTTGCTTTAGCAATACGAATAGCAAGAACAAAAAGTGGTTCTACAACTTCTTAAGATTTTAAAATAGATATTCCCAATGGCAAAAATATTAACTGAGTGAGACACAAAAATAGACATAAAAAGCAGTAACCTATTTAGAAACACAAAAAGGAGGAATTCGAAATAATAACACAAATACAGACCAAAATATATTTACAAAATAAACACCCTACACCACCCGTGCTCCCCGCGCGCGCGGGGAGTACAACACCTAGTACATTTAACTGTAGGGTCTAAAACTCGAAACACAAAATTATAACAAACCAAGTGTCAGTTGAAAATATTAACTGTGTGTAACAGTCTAGAGATCCAAATTTCTTCACGATTTTAGAGTTCTAAACAGGCATTAATTCTTAGTACGATTTGTTCACAGTTTCTCTGGACCAAATTTTTTTGCAAGTAGATAAATTTCTCACTCTAAGTTTTGTCAGATTATTAATTACACTTACCTATAATCTAAATTTTGGGAGATCAATCCATACTTTGCAAGTATAATATATTGTGAAGAGCTAATCAAATTATGAATCCTAATCTACGAGACAATCTAGCAAAGCATTAAACCCTTTATGAGAATTTCTGAATCTAACAAGATGAACTAGTCAGACATGAAAATCATGAGAAAAAAATATATATGATCATGAATAAAAAATAAAAAATAAAATTTATAAAACTTGAGTTTTAATATTCTCTCAAACAAACAGCTTTCAAAAATCTCTCTAAATTTAAGAGTTTAGAAAGGTGCTCCACAATTACTTGCAATGTGTATGATTGTTTAAATTACTTTTACCGCCCCCATTATTAGAATAACGTTTTCTATTTTAGTATATGGTTTTGATTATATTCTATTTCTATTGTGATATTGCATATAACAACGGAATGGAATGCTTTTTCTCAAATTAGTGTTCTTCACCCATGCGCACGCATATAAAGGTGTTTTGACTTGATTGGTTTTGGGTCCATTTTGGATTTCCTAATATTTCATATCTCGTATCAATGGCAGTATTTTTGGTCTTTTATAAATTTGTAGCCAAACGTAAATGCGGTTCAATGGCAGTGCTTCCTCTTGCAATCCCCTTCTGTCTTTCATATCTGAGAATTTTGTTATTGTTATTCTTTGCTCTAACTGTTAAAAAAAAATTATCCGCTTTATTACCTTTTGATATTAGATATTCAATTCAATTTCGTATATGAAACCCAACATTTTCAAAACATTTATATTCCTTGTTATATTGTAGAAATGTAGTAATTTGTTCGTTATGTAGGTATACTTCAAGTGTGAAGCATTCTCATGAGTCATGATACATAATTGTGATATGCGTGTTTTTCTTCTAATCATCAGCGTTGGAGAAACCAACATCGATCTTTGTTGCTGCTTCCTTAACTTCTACCTGAGACTATTTATGAGGTTTGTTTTCTACATCTTTCATCTTTCTGAGATTAACGCTTCAGGTTTGTATGCAAGTTTTTGAAAATGCAAATAAGCAATATAAAAGTATAGAAAGTAAAGATATATTAAATTTTTTTAACGAAGTTTGTTTCTATTCCTACGACTGCGTCTAGATTCAAATTCACTAGAATATAAAGCAATTACACCAATCGTAAATGCGTAGATAAAAACCTATTGAAATACTGCTTTTTCAGTATCATAAACTCTTCAGCATCATCCAAATTTTGAGCTAAACTCTCCTTGAGCCTAGACTTCAATGATGACACGATCTCACCAATACAGAAGCTTTCTCTTGAGTTTTTATTCTCTTAGATCTTGTATCCTCATAAGGCCACACATTTCTTCTTTATATTAGGCTAAACTTGCTCTCCAAGTTTACATAAATAAAGATATAGCAAATATCATTTTTTTGTTAAGCTATATCTTACTCCTCCTTTTTGTAAATTTTCCTTTTTCTTATATCTTATCCCAAAATAAGTAAATCATTCCAATTTGCAATCTTCTCTCTAATATTTTATCCAGCTCACCAAACAACTCATAAACCGAATCACATCATAAATATTCCTTCATATCTCAACAATCGAACATATCCACGTCCTGAGTCACGTCTTGTACTACCCCTTGTACTACGCCCTGACTGACATAACAAATACATCTTAATTCTCCCTCTTTTGACTATGTATGTGAACTCAATAATCCTATCATCAAAGGATTCGTCACTAGCAACATCCAACACCATTATCCCTCTGCTTGAGTCCATCATGGTCAAAAACTAACACATGAACCGTCCTCCTCCATATTGAGGATGAAATCCCACTGCACCATCTCCGAAGTGATTAACTTTCTTTCTCCAAATCTTCCTGAGTCTTTTCCATTCATGATTAGACCTTTGAACATGTCCTTGAACTCCACAATGATAACATATTGGACCACGAAATCACGCTCCATAAGCTTTCTCCATTCGTTTTTCTTACTCAATAACCTGAAAAATTTTAGCATAATATGCCCAACAACTCCACAATGATGACAAACATGTCAAAAAATTCGTTGAGGTGTACTCTTCACTTATGAGATTTTCCTTGTTGCAATCGTCGTAGCAGCTCTTGTACCAGTTGTTGTACTTGTTGTCGTACCAGTTGTCATACCAGTTGCAGAATTCGAAACAGTTAAAGTTTTTGTAGCAGCTGTCGATGAAACATTCATTTTTCCACCAGACACAAAAACACAGTCAGCTTTTGAATATTCTCCCTTGAATCCAAGACCACATCGATCACTTTTTCCAACGGTGAGAAGACGATCCAACCGATTTTTGCCATTACTCAACATCTTCAAACCTTTTTGAGTTTCTTCAAGTTAAACTTTAGCTTGTTGTGATTCTTCTTCTTTCTATGTCGCATACTTTCGTACTTCAACAACTTGAGCTTCTAGCTTGACTTTCTCCTTAGTCAATGTTGAATTCTCCTCAACCATCTTACACCAATGCTCATACAAAGCTTTGTAGTTCTCATCGAAATCATCATTATGATCATCACTTCCAGGATCGTCATCACTCTCATCATTGTCACTTTCAATTGTATACCTTGTTGATGACGATGATGCAGATTCTGTCGTAGACACTGCAATTTGATGCCCTCTTCTCTGCAACATTCCATTGATCTCTCGGGTTAAGAACTTCAACTCCCTTATCATTAGTCATCACATGAGGATTCGAACCAATCTCAATTGAATTCCAAAAATTCTCATCTAGACCACTAATGAAAGCTTGCATATGAACCTTACAATATCCATAATTTGAAGAATCAAGTTGTGGTGGTCTTGTCATAGACGTTCCTTCTTGATGAGACTCCATCAAACCCGATTTCAAACTATGTGCTACTTCATGAGCTATCTTTTGATCATCACTGTAATACCCTGTATCAAGAATTGGTCAACGGGTAGTCAAGATGTCAACGAGGGGCATTTCTGTAATTTCCAAGAGTTAAGGGGCATTTTGATAATTTTACCAAAATATGAGTCGGAAGCTAAGACGTGCCAAATGTTATTCTTTCTAAAGAAAAAAATATTTAGAAAACCAAGAGTGGTGGAAACGGACCGTAGATGAGTTTTCAGATTATCGGGAAGGAAACCGATAAAACCGAAGAAACTTGTAAAATCTATAACCGGAGAAACAAGTGTCCGTTTAAGGTGATTCAAATTTCTAAATTCATAAACGAGCATCTGGAATCTGAAAATGAGGCTTGGTGGATTGATAGAAGTAGATAAAGAGTTTTTAAAATATTAAACGTAAAACCGGTTTTTACGAGAAACCGATACAATGTTCGGGCAAGCGAGAGGACCCTCTAAAGTCCGCCAAAAATTATGAAATTTTGACCACAGCTCCATTAGAAGATTTAGAAGCTATGGTTAAAAGGATTTAGCAAGATTTGATGTCTAGATCAAGATATTTATTTTAGATCATTAATGGATAATTAATGACTAAAATTGCAAAATAAATTCAAGGGAGCTTGGGCTTGGTTTAGGCTGATCAGAGCTGCTAGCTGAAGACATTATGGACCTTATTCAAGCCCATTAATGGGATTTTTCCACGAAAATGATGCAAGAAGAAAGAAGAGGCCTTGAAAGGTTTTTGGTTCAATGAACCTACAAGAAGTTTTTAGCCTAAACTAAAGGGCTTCTACATGGGCTTTGCATAGGTGAAATGGATACCAAAATGAGTTATTTGTGGCCCTGCATGGGAGGATTCGTGGCAGAAGGATAAGGGAGAAGAGTGGATGGACACATGGCTACACCTAAGCACTTAGAGTTTGCTATATAAAGAGACCCTCACCCTCTCATTCTCACCACACCAACAAAAACACAACAAAGAAGAGAGAAAGAAGAGAAGGATAGGAAGAAAGGCGTGGGAGAAGAAGGAGAAGAAGAAGAAGAATAAGGAGGAGGAAGAGAAGAAGAAGAAGACGGAGGAGGAGAAGAAGCCGGAGGAAGAAGAAGAGAAAGAAAGAGAGAGGATAACCAGAAGAGAAAGAGAGATGGAACCAGAAGAGAGAGAGAGAGAACCGGAGGAGAGAGAGGGAGAAGGAGAGAGAAGATAAAGATGATCTGGAGGCTCGATCTGAATCATTAGGTCAACGGTACGGTCAAGTGCGGGTCAAGGTCGGCTCAAAGCAACGGAGGTTCTGGGAAGGTTCGGGATAGCGTCGGGTTCGTGCCGGGTCTCGTTGTTCCGCTAGTCCGTCAATCCATCCGTCCGTCGTCATAATAAATCTATGAGTCGGCTAAATTGTGTGTTGCATTTAGTTATAATCATATAGATCCAGAATTGATAAACCGTAATTTAGGTTGCATACCCGATTGATTGAATTGGTTATAAAAACTAGGTTGATTAATAACTCGGTGTACTGATTAAATGGTTAGGTTAAGGGAAGCATGCTAGTTAGCTTATGTTCGTAATCGTTGATAGTTCGTGGATTGCTTGAATGGGTGTTGCATCAAGTGACTGATAGTTCGTTGATTGCTTGATTGGGTGATGCATACATATAGAACGGCATGCTAGGACGTATATGCATATATAAGTATTTAAGAATGTACTTAAAGGAATCTATATACAGGAAATTATGAGTTGATTAAAATACGGTTAAGAGACATAACACACTTAGAATATAATACGGGGTGGGTTAATTAGTAGGGTTAGTGGTAATGAATGGAAGTTAATGAATAATGAGATGTCGGGGAGTTAGTAAGTAAGACTCTAAACCGACAGATCGATGACGTATTAAAAGATACTTAGGAATTGATAAGTAAAGGAAGTGGTGTGTTTGATGGGCCGTCTACGGGATTAGTAATCCACTAATCCCAAGGTAGCGGATTGAATGAGTAAAGTTAAGGATTGAATGAGTAAAGGTTACGGATTGAATGAATGAAGGTTAAGAAAAGGTTAAAAGACTAATAAACCTAAATCATTGTTTGTGTGGTGTTGTGAGTATTGCTTGTGTGATTGTTTATCTACTTCGGTGTTGGACCGAGTAGACTATTGATTGTGTGGTTGTGTATATACTTTGGTGTTGGGCCGAGTAGACTGTTGATTGTTTGTGTGATTGTGTATCTACTTCGGTGTTGGGCCGAGTATATTGTTGATTGCTTGATTGTTTATCTACTTCGGTGTTGGGCCGAGTAGACTGTACTGGTACATACTTACACTGGTGCGGGACCAAGTAAGTTTGGGTGATGTGGAGGTTGGTGATAGGACTTGCGGGATAGTATGGGGATTGTGATGGTAGTTCTAGTTGAACTTGTTGGTGTTGCGTGATAGAGTCCCAGTGAGTCTGCTTGTTTACATTGCTTTTATTAGGACTCTATAGGGTGCGTTAGATCCCGCAAGTCTAAAGATGGCGTTCCGGTACTTCCTGCCTGATTGGATCCTCGGAAGTTGATAACATGGTCAGTTCACGTACCTTCGGTAGTGGTTCTGGCAGGTGTTAACCTATGGAGTGACGTCTGTAGGTGTGTGGTCCGGAGAATACGGGGTCGCGTCCTAGGGCTAGACTGCATGGAAACTCGGGTTGCCGGGGGTAACTTGAGTCACCGCGTATTGATGGACGAAGAACGGTGTCCTAGCCATTGGACTTCGTGTTATCGTCTAGGAGTCATGGGAGGTTTTAGCTACCGTGGCGGCAGCTAAGTGTTCTCGTGGAAGTTACCGAGTTTGCAAAGTGGGCCCAGATGGTGTGGAGTTGTGTAGTGACGCGATAGATAGATCGAGTCTAATCAAGAACATGTGCCGCAGTGTTCTCGATTCCCTTCGTTGATGATTGTGTTGTTATTTGAATGCTTGTATGTTGTGGAGCTCATCACGTCTTGGTAGCACGTGATCGGCTATTATACTTGATTGTTATTTTGGGTTTGTGCGGGATTAATAGATTGTTAGCAGCCTTTAGTTGGGAGCCGTCTCACTAGGTAATCTTAGATTACTCATTAGACTCTTTTGTGTGTTTTCAGGTTTGGCGTAGCTCGGCGGACGCGTAGGACACTCGGAAGTAGTCTCGGATTGGCATTGGGTATCGGTTGTTACGCATTTTGACTGTACTTTCTGTTGGAATTATGTCCAGTAATCTCGGTATTGTCTCTAGAAAGTAAGAGTATGTCGAGATCAGACATAAGTCATATAATACTGGGGATCATGATGGCTTGCTAGAGTCCGCTCATGATCTATAAGTCTTGGACTTATTGCCTTTATTATATGATCCCATATGGGTCACACGCCTAAGCTAACAGGAAAATGTGTTGGAACGGCTTAGCAGAAGTACGACAAAAGTGCTAGGCATTTGTCGTACTAAGAGAGAGATTAATGGGTCTGATTAAATGGGATTTAATCAGATTGGGCCCAAAAGCCCAAAAGGGAAAGAGAAGGCTTTTAATGACTAAAAGCCAAGTCCCTTCTCCCTAACCCTAACACCCAGCCGCGGTCTCTCTCCTCTCTCTGCGCCTCTCTTCCTCGTGGTCTAGCAGCCATTTCCTTGTGAAGCGTGTGTGAACCTCTGGAGGATTCATCCCTCGGTGCATCTATCTGATCTCTGACCTGTTCTAATCCTTCCGCTGCAACAAACAGGTAAAAGGTGAGATCATGTTATGTTTCTAAATAAGAACACCTAGATCTGATGCATGTTTAGGTTGATATCAATATGAGAATTGAATCAGGATCAACCGAACTATCCAACAGTGGTATCAGAGCCATTGGTTCTTAGGTTTCTTGTTTTAGATTCATGTTTAGGTTGTTTAATCTGTTTAGAATTGTTTTTGAATCAATTACTGATAAGATAAAACAGTTAAGAAACATAATTGAACTCTAAACACACAAGAAAAATCGCAAAACATGAGCTATATGACTCATATTTGCGATCGGCCGAGTGAGTATTGACCGGCATGGCCGGTTGGTCGGATTGGACCGGTCGGACGGATGGATCGCGGGTCGGACGGTCGGGATGGTCGGATTGGATCGGATCGTATCATACGATCGATCGTGATCGATCGTTTCGTCGCGTCCGATCGCTCGTCTCGATCGCGTCCCGGCCATGTCCCGTCCCGCTCGCGTGCTCGGCATCCCGATCGCTCGGCGATCATGGAAGCGTCCCGTCCCGGCTGCGTAGCGCCTCGATCTCGGATCGGTTGGCTCGCGGCTGAGCGGCTGGCCGATGGTTTCTTGGGAAGGAAGCTAGGTCACGACCAACTCGGTTTTGGTTCGTGACCAAATCGGTTCGGTTCAGGGTTCGGTTCAAAAACTTGATTAAAATCATCATTCTGGTTTAATAAACAGATTTTAATAATTTTATTAAATCTGGTTAAACCGGAATAAGAAATCCAATGTCGAAAGAAATATTGGATTTAGTGCCTAAACCAGGAATTTCTAATTTGATTTGGTTGGACCAAATAAATTGAGAAATTCCGGTTTAGTAAATAACCGGTTGACAATTGTGGTCATCGTAGTAATTGAAACTTGGTTAGACCAGTTTTAATGAACCAGACCGGTTATGTCAATTAATTGGACAATTGGGTCATGTCTTGGACATGGACCAATTCTTGGGCCTCGGGCCAAGAAGTTAAAACAATTGGGCCAGTTAATTGAGTCTTTCTTCAGATTAATTTAAAATCTATTTTATAAAATTATAAAGTCGTTTTAAATTAAAGTTTCCGAAATTTTATAATTAGAAAGTTTCTTAAAATAGAAGTTTCTGAATTTGCGGGTTTTGGATTTTTAAAGAAGTTTCTAAAGTTAGAAAGTTTCCGGTTTTAGAAAGTTTCCAATTTTAGAAAGTTTCCAAAAATAGTAGGTTTCCATAAATAGAAAGTTTCCCGAAATAGTAATCTTCTATTTTGGGAATGATTTTGATAAACCTACGAACCTCAAATAATATCAAGCGTTGGATGTCTTGTCCAGGCTATGTCAGCTGTCAAAGCCCATTCAATTGCATTCATGGCCTTACAGTGTGAGGATGTCTGCTTTTGCGTGGGTAAGACGGTTTGTGATTCATAAATGTCATTGGGAGTCCCAGACATTAATGATTACATGACTGTATAGTCCGATTTTCTTGACTAGGCCATCGGGAGTCCCGGGCCTTGAGACATCAGAGTGGATTGGGCCTCGGGCCCAGATTCACAACCAAGAGTTATATCACGGATATAATTAGCCGATATAGGGCTTACCGATATAAGCTAAGGTTGGGTGACGGCCAGTGGCCCACTTTGATCTTAGTTATATGTGGATCTTGGAATCATTATATTCAATTGAGGGTAACTTATGTTATTGAATATAATGCATGATTAATCATATTATACTTTAATACGAGATTAATCATTTTGAACATATAACTAATAACCTTTTTATTTATATATTTCAGATATGACTACTACAAGCACACAAAACACATTCTCGATCCGGTCTGTTCTCGAGAAGGAGAAGCTGACTGGAACGAACTTCCTGACATGGTCAAGGAACTTGAGGCTGGTCCTCAAGCAGGAGAAGAAGGATTATGTCCTTCGAGATCCCCTCCCCGAGAGGCCTCTTGCCAATGCTGCCAGGACTCTGCACAATGCTTGGGAAAAGCATTCGTCAGATGAAAATGATGTTTATTGCCTGATGTTGGTGACAATGACTCCTGAGCTGCAAAAACAGTTCGAGAGTGTATTGTCTCCCATCGAGATCATGGCAAGCCTGAAATCGCTTTTTCAGGAGCAGGCTAGGACCGAGAGGTTCCAGACAGTTAAGAACCTCTTGGACTGTAAGTTGGCTGCGAATGCGGCAGTGAGTCCTCATGTCTTGAAGATGATGGGTTATCTCGATCATCTTCAGAAACTCGACTGCCCAATCAGCCAGGAACTTGCCTGCGACATCATTCTGCAGTCTTTACCTGCAAGCTATGATCAGTTCATCCTGAACTTTAACATGCATGGCTTGAGTAAGACACTGCCTGAGCTTCACAGAATGCTCAAGACTGCAGAGCCCAACTTGAAGAAAACCGCCAAGGACCCCAATGTACTTATGGTACAAAAGGGCAAGGGGTTTAAGAAGTCTTCTGCTAAGGATAAGGGAAAGGCCAAGGGTGTCCAAGTCGCTGACAAGGACACGCCAAAGCCCAAGCCCAAGTCCAAGGCTGGGCCTACTGACATGTGCAGGTTCTGCAAAGAACTGGGGCATTGGAGAAGAGATTGTAAGAAATTCCAGGAAGGTCTAAAGGAATTAAAGAAGAAGACTTTCGAGACTTCTTCATCAGGTATTTTTGTTATAGAAGTTAATACAACTACTTCTGATAATACCTCATGGGTCATGGATACTGGTTGTGGGGCTCATATTTGTACTAATATGCAGGCACTCAGCAACAGTAGAAGGCTGAAGCAAGGACAAGTGGAGCTACGAGTTGGGAATGGAGCGAAAGTTTCAGCACTAGCTGTAGGAACATACTTGTTGTCTTTACCTTCGGGATTGATTTTAGAACTTAATAATTGTTATTTTGTACCTGCTATAAGCAGAAATATTATTTCAATTTCTTTGTTGGATTTGGAAGGTTATGATTTTTCAGTTAAGAATAAATTATGTTCCTTCAATCGCAACAATTTGTTCTATGGTTCTGCCCCTCTTACGAATGGGCTTTACATACTCGATCAATCCGCGCCAATTTATAACATTAATACAAAACGGTTTAAACCTAATGAGGAAAACCGAACGTTTCTATGGCATTGTCGTTTAGGGCACATCAGCGAGAAACGCATCAAGAGGCTCCATTCGAATGGACTTCTTGGCTCATTTGACTTTGAGTCATGTGAGAAATGCGAATCATGCATGATGGGCAAAATGACACGGGCCCCCTTTAATAAACCTAACGAGAGGGCCAGTGACTTATTGGGCCTGATACACACTGATGTGTGTGGCCCAATGTCCACAAATGCAAGAGGAAACTATCAGTACTTCATAACCTTCACTGATGATTTCAGTAGGTATGGATATGTTTATTTGATGAAACATAAGTCTGAATCTTTTGAAAAGTTCAGAGAATTCCAAAATGAAGTACAGAACCAACTTGGCAAAAGCATTAAGGCTCTTCGGTCCGACCGAGGAGGAGAATACTTAAGCCAGGAATTCAGTGATCATCTGAGAGAGTGTGGGATCGTATCCCAACTCACTCCTCCTGGAACACCTCAATGGAATGGTGTGTCTGAGAGGAGAAATCGGACCTTATTGGATATGGTTCGATCTATGATGAGTCACACAGACCTTCCAATATCCCTTTGGGGATATGCTCTGCTAACAGCAGTGTTCACTCTAAATAGAGCGCCATCAAAAGCAGTAGCAAAGACACCATATGAATTATGGACTGGAGAAGCTCCAGTGCTGTCTTATCTAAGAATTTGGGGTTGTGAAGCCTATGTTAAGAGATTAATCTCAGATAAGCTTACACCAAAATCTGATAAATGCTACTTCATTGGTTATCCACGGGAAACCAAGGCTTATTACTTCTATCTACGTTCCGAGAACAAGATCTTTGTTGCCCGGGATTGTAACTTTCTTGAGAGAGAGTTTCTCTCTAAGAAAGACAGTGGGAGTAAGGTACTGCTTGAAGAAATTCAAGATGAACAGGATACTGCTCAACCTAATGAAGAAGAGCAGCAGGAGGATCTACAAGAAATTGTAGAGCCTGAACTTGTAGTACCTGAAGTTCGAAGATCCGGGAGGATCCGTCACGAACCCGAGAGATATCAGGGATTCCTCGTGACTGACTGTCATGATCTTTTGATCATTGATGGTGATGAACCATCGAACTTCAATCAAGCCATGATGGGCCCAGATTCCTCTAAGTGGCGCAAGGCCACTGATTCCGAAATGGACTCCATGTCGGTCAACCAAGTATTTTCGTTGGTTGACTTACCCGCTGGTGTAAAAGCCATCGAGTGCAAATGGATCTTCAAGAAGAAGATTGACGTGGATGGAAATGTCCAGATTTATAAAGCCAGGTTGGTGGCAAAAGGTTTCAGACAAGTTCACGGTGTGGACTACGATGAAACCTATTCACCGGTGGCTATGATGAAATCTATTCGGATTCTACTAGCAACTGCAGCTTTTCATGATTATGAAATTTGGCAGATGGACGTGAAAACCGCATTCCTGAATGGTATTCTGGAAGAGGATGTGTATATGACACAACCTGACGGTTACATAGATCCGAAGAATGCTGGGAAAGTATGCAAGCTTCATAAATCCATTTATGGATTGAAGCAAGCATCGAGGAGCTGGAATCTTCGTTTTGATGAAGCAATCAAGCAATTTGACTTCATCAGAAACGAAGAAGAACAATGCGTGTATAAGAAATCTAGTGGGAGCAAGATTGTATTTCTTATTCTGTATGTCGATGACATACTGCTTCTCGGAAACGACGTTCCAATGCTGAAGTCTGTAAAAGACTGGCTTGGAAGTTGTTTTTCCATGAAAGACATGGGTGAAGCCGCATACGTTCTTGGAATTAGGATCTATCGGGATAGACCTAAGAGGCTGATAGGCTTGTGTCAAGACTCATACATTGACAAAGTCCTACAAAGATTCAGCATGAAAGATTCCAAGAAGGGCTTCACGCCAATGGTACATGGCACAACGCTAAGCAAGAAGCAGAGCCATACGTCGGCTGCTGAGCTTGAGCGCATGAAGAATATTCCTTATGCATCTGCAATAGGATCTGTCATGTATGCCATGATCTGTACTCGTCCTGATGTTGCTTACGCATTGAGCATGACGAGTAGATACCAGTCAAATCCAGGTGAAAACCATTGGATTGCCGTAAAGAACATCTTGAAGTATCTAAGACATACTAAGGATAAGTTCTTAGTGTACGGTGGAAGTGATGTGCTTAAAGTCAGTGGATTCACGGACGCAAGTTTCCAGACATACACAGATGATTTCCGGTCACAGTCCGGTTATGTCTTTTGTCTGAATGGCGGTGCAGTAAGTTGGAGAAGCTCCAAGCAGGACACCGTTGCTGATTCCACTACAGAAGCTGAATATATCGCCGCCTCGGAAGCAGCGAAGGAAGCTGTTTGGATACGAAAGTTCATTATGGAACTAGGTGTGATACCAGATGCGGCTGAGCCTCTGGCACTGTTTTGTGACAACAATGGTGCTATAGCTCAGGCAAAGGAACCAAGATCACACCAGAAATCCAAGCATGTTCAAAGAAGATATCACTTGATACGTGACATCATTAATAGAAAGGAAGTCAAGATCAGCCGAGTTCCGACAGATGATAACGTCGCTGATCCGTTGACAAAGCCACTCCCAAGGCCTAAGCTCGAGTTCCTGACTGAAGCTGTAGGCATTAGAAACATTGAAATGTAATCTAAATTTGAGTGGGAGTTTTGTGAGCTTTATTTTAGTTATTTGATATGTTCTTGTAAAACATTATTTATGTTTTAATGAAATTATTATTTCAAGATTATTTTAACTGTGATGAAATAATCGTTCCAAAATGATATGAACCATTTTATAGGTCATCGAAGTAAATGATTTGATCTTGAGTCATCGAAGTCATTTAGCTTGATCATGAGATCCTATATTTGATAAATGTTTTATATCATCATGTCCCTAGTCGAAGGTTGTTGAAACTGGAACACCAACAACCGTGTGAGACTGGATTGGTACGTGACTTATGACAAAGTCTCAGTGTGTCATAGATGCATGGCATCAAAGTCAGTACATAGGTGTATGTTGGGAACATACGACCGGACAAGACCCGCTTATAAGAACTCTTCAGGATATTTATATCTGTGTCATAAGAGATTCTTACTACGACTATAGAGTATAGTCCTTAGACCTGAGTTCACATGCATGTGGCTGCATATGGACTGATGTACTTTGATCATTGTCTAACGCTATCATTCTGTGATAGCTATAAGGATCTTGTTTGGGTACATCATGAAATGAGTAGTTTACAGTGATGGAACAAGATGGGATTTGTCCCTCCAATATAAATGGAGTGAATATCTCTAGGCCAATCGGAGATTTGAATACTGGAAAACGCATGGCCATGCTCAAACGGACTTTCCCGAGTCGTTTGGATTGTCAGTATCAAATCAGAGTCCGATGAACAAGATTAGGCTTTATAAGGATGACACCAATCTTGCCTTATGACTAATCGAGATATTGTGACAAAAGGATTATGAATACAGAGATTCCAGTACAAGTGGGAGATTGTTGGAATTATGTCCAGTAATCTCGGTATTGTCTCTAGAAAGTAAGAGTATGTCGAGATCAGACATAAGTCATATAATACTGGGGATCATGATGGCTTGCTAGAGTCCGCTCATGATCTATAAGTCTTGGACTTATTGCCTTTATTATATGATCCCATATGGGTCACACGCCTAAGCTAACAGGAAAATGTGTTGGAACGGCTTAGCAGAAGTACGACAAAAGTGCTAGGCATTTGTCGTACTAAGAGAGAGATTAATGGGTCTGATTAAATGGGATTTAATCAGATTGGGCCCAAAAGCCCAAAAGGGAAAGAGAAGGCTTTTAATGACTAAAAGCCAAGTCCCTTCTCCCTAACCCTAACACCCAGCCGCGGTCTCTCTCCTCTCTCTGCGCCTCTCTTCCTCGTGGTCTAGCAGCCATTTCCTTGTGAAGCGTGTGTGAACCTCTGGAGGATTCATCCCTCGGTGCATCTATCTGATCTCTGACCTGTTCTAATCCTTCCGCTGCAACAAACAGGTAAAAGGTGAGATCATGTTATGTTTCTAAATAAGAACACCTAGATCTGATGCATGTTTAGGTTGATATCAATATGAGAATTGAATCAGGATCAACCGAACTATCCAACACTTTCAGTTTCGGATTTTGTTGGAACGTTCCGCTAAATGTTTTGTATTAGACCGTATATTGTTATGAATAAGATTTATATTTTTCAAGTAATAAAAATGGAATAAGTCCCTGATATACGGTTTTATCCGAACCGAACATAACTCGTGAAGCGGTATAGGTTGCAAAGCCTCGTATCGTGGAAACGAGGTAAACGGAGTCAAAGATAGTTTGGTTTGAGCCTTTGTCTCAAACCAGATTGTCTGTGGCTTTCATATTGTGACAAACTCTTCTCGTATGACTGCTCGGGTTCGATCGGTCCTGTTCTTGTTTGATTGTTGGCCGGTCAGCTTGTCGGTCAGCGGAAAATGGGAAGGGGGCACTACAAAAGGTGGTATCAAAGCATGGTTCGTTATGGATTCGAAAATTCCGGTTTTTCAAAGTTTTCAATGCTTTATCGAGTCAAAATGTGTCGCCAATGCAACCATTAGGAATCCGAGTCGCGTCTGTCTCCGAGGAAATGGGTATGTTAGAAAATTTATTAGGATTGTGCTAATCATTTGGTGTTTCGTTGCAGTCACGCAGCAGAGTTGTCCTAGGAGAATTGGTGTGTGTGTGGTTGCGACGACAAGATGGAGGCATCAGTATGGATGACCTTGAATCCATCGGATCTACTGCAGCTAGCCCATGTCCATTATTCCAGCTCGCGGAGTGTTTCCATCTTTCGCAGCCTATTCCGGAGTATGTGATTATCGGTGCCGAGCGAGTTTCCGTTCCACTCATTTCGCGGCCATCTTATGATACATCAATGTTCGGAGTACCACCGTCAGCAGCACGAGCACCGCCGATATTCATTCATAATGACATGGTGATCCAGTGTATCCCCGGAATATGCGATCTACCACCACTGGATATTCCAATAATCCGACATGCATCTCTGCATCGGATCCTTCGTGCCTCGCCTGCGGCGCTATGGGTGTCCGTTTTATTGGTGCTAGTTGTTTACTCGGGAGTATCAGTCGTCATCACCACCAACATAACTCCTGCCTTGTTTCCTTTGAGACCGAGAAGTACGTTGCGTTCCTTTCCCATCATGATCGAGACCGCGTCGCTCCGCCACCACCGCCACACTCATTCCATCCTCCTGGCGCACCTGTCGGTTAAGATCCACATGAGGTGTACTACTCATGTTGGAGAATAGGAAATAGATTAGGCCCAGGTAAGTAAAGGCTCTAACTCGTTGTTTGATGTGTGTAGATCGGCTTGCGATCGTCTCTGACGATTTGGTTGTGTGTAGTGGTGTTTCTTTTGGGACGGAATGGTAACCGCTAGTATGTAGACTCCGACAGATTCTATGTATCTAAAACTCTATGTGGTGGATAGATGTTTTGTTTACGTAGTGGATGTGGAGTATTTCGGTTGTCGTTTTGAGTAGCGGAGTGGTTATATTTCATACTCATGATGATTGTGAATGCAATGTAGTTACGATGTGAAAACAAATGATGGTCCGAATAGCCGGTTTCCATCAGAACCTTGAGAGACAACTGCAATCGCCGATTTACTTGATTGATTGTGTGTGATTGATTGCCTTGCTAGGTTGTTAGAATTGTGAATTGCTGTGATTCCTCGCTAGGTTGGTAGTTGTTGATATTGAATCTCTGCATTTTGTTTAATTGCTAGGTTGCTAGCATTGCGTTTGTTTGATCGCTAGGGTGTTAGCCTGATTGATGCAGTGCATTGTTCGCTAGATTGATAGAATTTAATTGCAGCATTCATTTGATGAACAGAATGGTAGCATGGCATTCGCATGATCGTATGGTTGTTTAGAATTTTCGTGTTGCATTGCGAATGAATGCTAGGGTGGTAGATGGTTAACTGAGATTCGTTGCATTAGTCACCTTGTTAGATTGTTATTTGAATAATGAACATTTCCGCGCTGTTTGATTCGCTAGGTTGCTAGAAAGTGATTCTTGATTTTAATTAGCGAAATCGTTTAGTTTGCTCGGTTAGAATTATTTTTGGTAAGAAAAGATAAAGAACCTCGTAGATAGATCTAAGCTCGTGATTGAAAATGCGGTTTTTATAGGAAGCTTATTTGAGATTGAGCAGAATTATAGGATATTGTTAGTTAGCCGTGTGTGACTGATGGGTACATGACTAAGTAACCATATTTATATAAGGAAGTGATATCGGGAAGTAAGTTAGAAGGTCTAACCGTTCCAGTGTTGTTGAGGTTGTTGATGTAGGACGTGATGGACGATTTGACGAGGACACGAGACCGAACCCGAACCCGAGAGACGAGATGTTATTTCAGGAAGCAGTTTGACCCGATCCTGCAAGAACATTAGTGAGGATTCAGAAAAGAGTTTGGGTATCAGTGGCAGGAGAAATCAAGACGGATGAGTTTGATAAGTTAGCAAAGGAATTCAGAGGCATCAAATTCAGTGGAGGAGTCCGTTCGAGGATATCAGTGGAAAGAACAGTTTGGAGTCAGTAAAGCGTGGAGTTCGGTGATCAAGGAAATTTGAGGCGTGTATAAGTATGGAGGAATAGATGGAAGGAAGAAAATCGATATGAGCATAATATCAGTCGGGATCGGTAATCATTGGAAACAAGTTAAGGGAGGGAATGGAGGACGAGTTATTATTGCGTGATCGGGGAAGTCGAATCAAAGTGGGGAAGTCAGAATATCGGTTGAGGAGATCGTCAGATGGCGTAGATGGATTCAGGAGTCAGACTGGAGCAGAAGTTCAATAAAGAAATCAGATGGGGAACCAGGAAGCGACCAGGAATTAAGTTTCAGCATGAGGAGTTCAAGCATCAGTATGTTGGGATTTTGTACAAGACCGTATTTTCAGAAGCCAATAAGCATTGGAAGAGCGGATTCACTTTGAGATCAGGATATAAGCAGTGAAGCAGAAATGGATTGGAATCAAAAACCCAAGTGAAGCAGTTCAGTCAAGATCATTGGTATTGAGAATCAAGATTGGGGTCAGTGAAGCAATCAGATGGAGAACCAAGAAGTGATCGTGAGTCAAGTTTTCAGTATGGGAAGTCCAAGACATCGGTATTTTGGGTTTTGTGCAAGACGATGTTTTAGCAGTCAATAAGCATCGAGAGTATAGCCCAGTTGATTCAGCGTTCGGGTGTTGGAGCAGTCATATCAGTTTCAGGAGTAGCAACTTACGGGGTTCAGTTCCGATTCGAAGTTTGTTAGTAACGGAGAATTCGGGGACCAAATTCCTGTAAGTGGGGAAGAATGTAATACCCTGTATCAATAATTGGTCAACAGGCAGTCAAGAAGTCAGCGAGGGGCATTTCTGTAATTTCCAAGAGTTAAGGGCCATTTTGGTAATTTTACCAAAATTTGAGTCGGAAGCTAAGACAGGCCAAATATTATTATTTTTAAAGAAAGAAAACATTTAGAAGACCAAGAGTGGTGGAAACGGACCGTAGATGAGTTTTCGGATTATCGGGAAGGAAACCGATAAAGCCGAAGAAACTTGTAAAATCTATAACTAGAGTTACGAGTGTCCGTTTGAGGTGATTCAAATTTTTAAATTCATAAAAGAGCATCTGGAATCTGAAAATGAGGCTTGGTGGATTGATATAAGCAGCTAAATATTTTAAAAAATATTAAACGTAAAACCGGTTTTTACGAGAAACCAATACAATGTTCGGGCAAGCGAGAGGACCCTCTAAAGTCCACCAAAAATTATGAAATTTTGACCACATATCCATTAGAATATTTAGAAGCTATGGTTAAAAGGATTTAGCAAGTTTTGATGTCTAGATCAAGATATATATTTTAGATCATTAATGGGTAATTAATGACTAAAAATGCAAAATAAATTCAATGGAGCTTGGGCTTGGTTTAGGCTGATCAGAGCTGCTAGCTGAAGACATTATGGACCTTATTCAAGCCCATTAATGGGATTTTGCCACGAAAATGATGCAAGAAGAAAGAAGAGGCCTTAAAAGGTTTTTGGTTCAATGAACCTACAAGAAGTTTTTGGCCTAAACTAAAGGGCTTTTACATGGGCTTTTCATAGGTGAAATGGATACCAAAATGAGTTATTTGTGGTCCTGCATGGGAGGAGGCGTGGCAGAAGAATAAGGTAGAAGAGTGGATGGACACATGGCTACATCTAAGTGTAGGAAGTTTCGGTTGATCCTGATTCAATTCTCATATTGATATCAACCTAAACATGCATTAGATCTAGGTGTTCTTATTTAGAAACATAATGATCTCACCTTTTACCTGTTTGTTGCAGCGGAAAGAAGAACAGGTCAATGATCAGGGAGATACACCGAGAGATGGATCCTCCAAAGGCTCACACACGCTTCACAAGGAAATTGGCTGCTAGACCACAAGGAGGCTGGCGCAGAGAGAGAGGAGAAAATCGGCTGGGTATTAGGGTTGGAAGAAAGAGATTTGGCTTTTAGCTTATAAAAGCCTTCTCTTTCCCTTTTGGGCTTTTGGGCCCAAAACACCAATCTGATTAAATCCCATGGATTTAATCAGACCCGTTAGTCTCTCTTAGTACGATAAATGCCTGGCACTTTTGCCGTACTTCTGCTAAGCCGTTCCAACATTATTTCCTGCTAGCTTAAGCGTGTGACCCATATGGGATCATACAATAAAGGCAATAAGTCCAAGACTTATAGATCATGAGCGGACTCTAGCAAGCCATCATGACCCCCAGCATTGTATGACTTATGTCTGATCACTGACATACTCTTACTTTCTAGAGACAGTACAGAGATTGCTGGACACAATTCCAACAATCTCCCACTTGAACTGGAATCTCTGTATTCATAATCCTTTTGTCTCAATATCTCGATTAGTCATAAGGCAAGATTAGTGTCATCCTTATAAAGCCTAATCTTGTTCATCGGACTCTGATTTGATACTGACAATCCAAACGACTCGGGACAGTCCGTTTGAGCATGGCCATGCATTTTCCAGTATTCAAATCTCCGATTGGCCTAGAGATATTCACTCCATTTATATTGGAGGGACAAATTCCGTCTTGTTCCATCACTGTAAACTACTCATTTCATAATGTACCCAAACAAGATCCTTATAACTATCGCAGAACGATAGCGTTAGACAATGATCAAAGTGCATCAGTCCATGTGCAGTCACATGCATGCGAACTCAGGTCTAAGGACTATACTCTATAGTCGTAGTAAGAATCTCTTATGACACAGATATAAATATCCTGAAGAGTTCTTATAAGCGGGTCTTGTCCGGTCGTATGTTCCCCAACATACACCTATGTACTGACTTTGATGCCGCGCATCTATGACACACTAAGACTTTGTCATAAGTCACGTACCAATCCAGTCTCACACGGTTGTTGGTGTTCCAATTTCAACAACCTTCGACTAGGGACAGGATGATATAAACCATCTATCAAATATAGGGTCTTATGACCAAGCTAAATGACTTTGATGACTCAAGATCAAGTCATTTACTTCGATGACCTATAAAATGGTTCATTTCATTTTGGAACGATTATTTCATCACAGTTAAAATAATCTTGAAATAATAATTTCATTAAACATCATTATATGTTTTACAAGAACATATCAATAACTAAATAAAGCCCTTTACTAACTCCCACTGAAATTAAGACTACATCTTAATTTCACTTATCCTACAGCAACAGTCCGCGACTCGTGCTTAGGCTCAAGGAGTGGCTTCGTTAATAGATTAGCAACGTTCTCATTCGTTGAAACTTGCTGATCTACTTAACATCTCTGTCATTTATCTTACGGAATAGGTTATTCCACTAAGTGTTTGGATCTTTGATGTGCAGCTAGTCTCATCTAAGCTGGGAATCACATCAAGTTCAGTGATGAACTATTCTTTCCAAACAACCTCTTTCGCCGCTTCCCAAGCTGCGAAACATTCAGTTTAAGTCATAGAGTCAGCAACAGTGCCGTGCACCGCCAGACAAACACAAGACATATCCGGACTGTGACCGGAAATCATCTTTGTCTGTTGGAAACTTGCCTTTCAGACTCTATCGACTTGTAGCACCTCACTTTCTTCTTTACCTAAAGAACTTATCCTTAGTATTCTTCAAATACTTTAGAATATTCTTTACGGCAATCCAGTGATTCTCTGCTGGATTTGACTGGTCTTTACTTGTTTTGCTTAACATTAAAGCAATATCAAAACAAGTACGTGTCATGGCATACATGATAGATCCAATTGCCGTCGCATATGAATCCTATCCATGCATTCAAGCTCAGCAGTTATCGTAGGACACTGCTTCTTGCTTAACTTATTGCCATGTGACATTGGCTTAAAAACCCTTCTTGGAGTGCTGAAAACGTGTAGGACTTTGTCATCAAAGAATCCTGACTTTGTCCTACCAGCTCTTCTGGATCTCTATCTTTAAATCCAAAATCCAAGACTTTCGTGGCTATACCCATGTCATTCACTAAACCAACTCCCAAGCTAGTCCTTTACCGACTGCAGCATTGGGACGTTATATCCGAGAATCAGTATGTCTTCGACATACACTATGAGAAATGCAATATTGCTCCCACTAATCTATTAGTAAACGCACAGTTCCTCTTCGTTCCTGTTCAAGTCAGAACCTTGACTACTTCAACAAAACGAAGATTCCAACTCCGATATGTTTGCTTCCATCCATGAATGGATCGATGAAGCTAACTTACATAAAATGTAATTTTTTCGGAGTCCGGGCTCACTTTCGCTTCTTTGAATTTCGCAGATTCATCGCTTTCAATGATCATCAGATCATGCGAACTTTCAATGATTATCATGTTCAACTAATGACGAGAAATCACTCTCGGATTAGTAACTGATTCATATCTGCGAACTTCAGGCTCCACAGGTGTAGATTCTACAGAAATCTGTAAATCCTTCCGCTGCTCTCCCTCAATAGGTTAAGCAGCTTCCTGTATCTCTCGAATTTCTTCGAGTTGTACTTTTACTCCCACTGTTCTTCTTTGGAAAGTAACTTCCCTTCTTAGAAAACAGAATGGTCGTAAAAATACCTTTTACTCCCACTGTTCTTCTTGGAAAGTAATTTCCTTCTTAGAAAACAGAATGGTCGTAAAAGTACCGAGCCTTGGTTTCCCTAAGAAAACTTCGAGTTATGCTTTTACTCCCACTGTTCTTCTTGGAAAATAACTTCCCTTCTTAGAAAACAGATTGGACGTAAAAGTAACAAGCCTTAGTTTCTCTAGGACAACCAGCGAAGTAGCACTACTACAAATACTCAGTAAAGACAAATTTGGATCGATTCCAATCCACATAAACGTGGTGTCTTTCAACCGATATTTGTGGAACTATTTCAGCGTAAACTTAGATATTTTAGAGCGTTATTCTTAAATAATATCATGGAAGATTCGTGTGACTCATCTTTAATCATTTCTAATAAGATCTGATTCTTTCTCACAGAAACACCTTCAGGTTTTCAGGAGAAATGAGCTGTGAAACGATTTCACACTCATTAAGATGATCACACAATCAATGACTTAAGTATTCTTACTCGTGATTTGATCCAGAGTCTTAACACTTTTGTCATTCAGATCCTATACTTCATTCTGGAACTCTTTCGACCATGTCAAAGAATTCCGACTTGTGTCTCATCAAATGAACACAGTCACACTCACTGAAGTAATCAGTAGAGACAATGAAGTACAGGAAATTTTTCTCTGGCATTACTGCTCATTGGGCCACATACATTAGTATGTTCCAGGTCCAATAAGCCTTTGGGCTTTTCTCTAGCTCGGCTAAGATAGGCCCTTTACCTTTTGGTCTAGTAAACAGAATTCAGGTCTCATAAGATATTTTATCAAATGAGCCCAACAGTCCATGACTATGGGATTTCTGAATCCGACTTACTCTATGTGACCAAGACTTTTATGCCAAGAAAAATCAGGTTTAATTCATCAGATTTAAACCAATTCGGTATTTATGTTGCATTTAGGCACTCTTTGGTTTAAGATATAAAACCCATTCCATGAATAGGGTGCTACAATTAATATTTCATTAAGATCAAAAGAACAAAACTTGTCTTTTATCAAAACGAAAAACATTCAAATTCTTACAAGAAAATGAAAGACTACTCTGCTTTAAAGCAGGTACATTGTAACAATTACTTAATACAAAACCAAGCCTCAAAGGGATCTATAAGTGAAAAAATCCTACGGCTGAGGCAGCATCCCAAGCTCCTTCCAGACATGTAGTTTCACTTGCCCTTCCTTCAACGTTCTACTGTTGCTTAGGCTCTGCATATTATCACAAATATCAGTGCCACAACCAGTATCTAATACCTTTAAGGTAGAACTTGAAGTAATAACATGAATACCTGAGGAAGTAGTCTCATACATCGACTTTAACTCCTCATCATCTTCCATGAATTTAATGCAATTTCTCTTCCAATGCCCTGTCTCCTTACAGTAGCAGCACTTACTAACGTAAGAGGTATCTGACTTGAGCTCAGAAGACACACGCTTGCCATGATTCAAAATCTGGACAACTTTGTCTTCACCCTTGTCAGTACTAGGTTTCATAAACCTACCCTTCACGTTTGGCTCAACCATCTTGAGCATATCATGCAGTTCAGTCAGCGTCTTCGTTAAGCCTTTCTTGATATAGTTCCTTCTGAACTTATCATAGCTTGACGGCAGTGACTGCAGAATGATTTCAGTTGCCAATTCTTGGCCAACTGGATAATCCAGTTTCCTCAGGTTATCTATATAACCTATCATTTTACTGATATGAGGACTTACTGGATGATCATCTGGTAGCTTGCAGCTAGTGAGAGACTTAACCAACTGGTATCTCTCCACTCGTATCTGCTCCTGAAATTTCAATTTCAGGCTGCTGATCATCTCTATTGGCGACTCCATGTTCTCATATTGCTCCCGCAAGTCTGAGTCCATGGTAGCCAATATCAGACCACGCACATCTACCGCATCATTATAATGCTTATTCCAAGCATTATATACTGCATGGGAGGCATTGGACCCGATTCTTACGGGGAGAGCTCTCTCAAGGACATAGTCCTTTCTCTCCTGTCTGAGGACTAGCCTCAGGTTCCGCGACCAAGTCAAGAAATTTGATCCGTTCAGCTTGTCCATCTCAAGGACAGACCGGATCGAGAAAGTGTTTTGATTGTTTGTGCTAGTCATAACTGAAATTTAAGATAAAATGATTTTAGTTAATATGTTCAATATGATTAATCTCGTATTAAAATTAATATGATTAATCACGCATTATATTCAATAACATTAGTTACCCTCAATAGAATATAATGATTCCAAGATCCACATATAACTAAGATTAAAGTGGGCCACTGGCCGTCACCCAACCTTAGCTTATATCGGTAAGCCCTATATCGGCTAATTATATCCGTGATATAACTCTTGGTTGTGAATCTGGGCCCGAGGCCCAATCCACTCTGATGTCTCAAGGCCCGGGACTCCCGATGGCCTAGTCAAGAAAACCGGACTATACAGTCATGTAATCATTAATGTCTGGGACTCCCAATGACATTTATGAATCACAAACCGTCTTACCCACGCAAAAGCAGACATCCTCACACTGTAAGGCCATGAATACAATTGAATGGGCTTTGACAGCTGACATAGCCTGGACAAGACATCCAACGCTTGATATTATTTGAGGTTCGTAGGTTTATTAAAATCATTCCCAAAATAGAAGATTACTATTTCGGGAAACTTTCTATTTATGGAAACCTACTATTTTTAGAAACTTTCTAAAATTGGAAACTTTCTAAAACCGGAAACTTTCTAACTTTAGAAACTTCTTGAAATCCAAAACCCGCAAATTCAGAAACTTCTATTTTAAGAAACTTTCTAATTATAAAATTTCGGAAACTTTAATTTAAAACGACTTTATAATTTTAACTTAATCTGAAGAAAGACTCAATTAATGGCCCAATTGTTTTAACTTCTTGGCCCGAGGCCCAAGAATTGGTCCATGTCCAAGACATGACCCAATTGTCCAATTAATTGACATAACCGGTCTGGTTCATTAAAACTGGTCTAACCAAGTTTCAATTACTACGATGACCACAATTGTCAACCGGTTATTTACTAAACCGGAATTTCTCAATTTATTTGGTCCAACCAAATCAAATTAGAAATTCCTAGTTTAGGCACTAAATCCAATATTTCTTTCGACATTGGATTTCTTATCCCGGTTTAACCAGATTTAATAAACTTATTAAAATCTGTTTATTAAACCAGAACGATTAGATTTTAATTAAATTTTAAACCGAACCGAACCGATTTGATCACGTGAACCGATCACGACCTAGTCGTGATCTTCACGCAATCAAACCCTAGCCGCCAACTTAGCCATCTCTCGATCCAAGATCGTGATGGCCGCGCTTGGGACGATCGAGACGGTCCAGCCGGGCAATGACTCGACCAAGCTCTCGGCCTTGTCGCAGCCGGAACGATCGGCCTAGCCGATTGGTTCCACATGTTCGGCCGGTTGCAGGGACGTGATCGGGACGAGATGATCATCTCTCACGCGACCATTCGACCCAAGCCCATGGCCACGATCCAGCCGGTTTAACCATACCGGCCGATCGATCCAAAACCTAGGGCCGATCGCATATACCAAGCTAAAAACTATGGTTTGCGATTTTCATTAGGTGTTTTAGGTTCTTAATTAATGTTTCTTAAGTATTTTCTTATCAATACATGCATAGATTGATTCAAATACTTCTAAACAACCTAAAACTTGAATCTAAACAAGAAACCTACAGAACCAAAGCTCTGATACCACTGTAGGAAGTTTCGGTTGATCCTGATTCAATTCTCATATTGATATCAACCTAAACATGCATTAGATCTAGGTGTTCTTATTTAGAAACATAATGATCTCACCTTTTACCTGTTTGTTGCAGCGGAAAGAAGAACAGGTCAATGATCAGGGAGATACACCGAGAGATGGATCCTCGAAAGGCTCACACACGCTTCACAAGGAAATTGGCTGCTAGACCACAAGGAGGCTGGCGCAGAGAGAGAGGAGAAAATCGGCTGGGTATTAGGGTTGGAAGAAAGAGATTTGGCTTTTAGCTTATAAAAGCCTTCTCTTTCCCTTTTGGGCTTTTGGGCCCAAAACACCAATCTGATTAAATCCCATGGATTTAATCAGACCCGTTAGTCTCTCTTAGTACGACAAATGCCTGGCACTTTTGCCGTACTTCTGCTAAGCCGTTCCAACATTATTTCCTGCTAGCTTAAGCGTGTGACCCATATGGGATCATACAATAAAGGCAATAAGTCCAAGACTTATAGATCATGAGCGGACTCTAGCAAGCCATCATGACCCCCAGCATTGTATGACTTATGTCTGATCACTGACATACTCTTACTTTCTAGAGACAGTACAGAGATTGCTGGACACAATTCCAACACTAAGCACTTAAATTTTGCTATATAAAGAGACCATCACCCTCTCATTCTCACCACACCAACAAAAACACAACAAAGAAGAGAGAAAGAAGAGAAGGAGAGGAAGAAAGGCGTGGGAGAAGAAGGAGAAGAAGAAGAAGAAGGAGGAGGAAGAGAAGAAGAAGAAGCCGGAGGAGGAGAAGAAGCCAGAGGAGGAGAAGAAGCCGGAGGAAGAAGAAGAGAGAGAAAGAGAGAGAGAGAGGCGTGAAGAAGAAGAAGAGAGAGGATAACCAGAAGAGAAAGAGAGATAGAACCGGAAGAGAGAGAGAGAGAGAGAGAGAGAGAGAGAGAGAGAGAGAGAGAGAGAGAGAGAGAGAGAGAGAGAGAGAGAGAGAGAGAGAGAGAGAGAGAGAGAGAGAGAGAGAGAGAGAGAGAGAGAGAGAGAGAACCGGAGGAGAGAGAAGGAGAGAGAAGATAAAGATGGTCCGGAGGCTCGATCGGAATCATTAGGTCAACGGTACGGTCAAGTGTGGATCAAGGTCGGGTCAAAGCAACGGAGGTTCGGGGAAGGTTCAGGATAGCGTCGGGTTCGTGCTGGGTCTCGTTGTTCCGCTAGTCCGTCAATCCGTCCGTCCATCGTCATAATAAATCTGTGAGTCGGCTAAATTGTGTGTTGCATTTAGTTATAATCATATAGATCCAGAATTGATAAACTGTAGTTTAGGTTGCATACTCGATTGATTGAATTGGTTATAATGACTAGGTTGATTAATAACTACGTGAACTGATTAAATGGTTAGGTTAAGGGATGCATGCTAGTTAGCTTATGTTCGTAATCATTGATAGTTCATGGATGTCTTGATTGGGTGTTGCATTAAGTGATTGATAGTTTGTTGATTGCTTGATTGGGTGATGTATACATATAGAACGGCATGCTAGGACGTATATGCATATATAAGTATTTAAGAATGTATTTAAAGGAATCTATATACAGGAAATTATGAGTTGATTAAAATATGGTTAAGAGACATAACACACTTAGAATATAATACGGGGTGGGTTAATTAGTCGGATTAATGGTAATGAATGGAAGTTATTGAATAATGAGATGTCGGGGAGTTAGTAATCTTACTAACTCTAAACCGACAGATCGAGGACGTATTAAAAGATACTTACGAAGTGATAAGTAAAGGAAGTGGTGTGTTTGATGGGCCGTCTACGGGATTAGTAATCCACTAATCCCAAGGTAGCGGATTGAATGAGTAAAGATTAAGGATTGAATGAGTAAAGTTTAAGGATTGAATGAATGAAGGTTAAGAAAAGGTTAAAAGACTAATAAACCTAAATCGTTGTTTGTGTGGTGTTGTGAGTATTACTTTTGTGATTGTTTATCTACTTCGGTGTTGGACCGAGTAGACTATTGATTGTGTGGTTGTGTATCTACTTCGGTGTTGGGCCGAGTAGACTGTTGATTGTTTGTGTGATTGTGTATCTACTTCGGTGTTGGGTCGAGTAGACTGTACTGGTACATACTTACACTGGTGCAGGACCAAGTAAGTTTGGGTGATGTGGAGGTTGGTGATAGGACTAGCGGGATAGACTGGGGATTGTAATGGTAGTTCTAGTTGAACTTGTTGGTGTTGCGTGATAGAGTCCCAGTGAGTCTGCTTGTTTACATTGTTGTTATTAGGACTCTATAGGGTGTGTTAGATCCTGCAAGTCTAAAGATGGCGTTCTGGTACTTCCTGCCCGATCGGATCCTCGGGAGTTGAGAACCTGGTCAGTTTATGTACCTTCGGTTGTGGTTCTGGTAGGTGTTAACCTATGGAGTGACGTCTGTAGGTGTGTGGTCCGGAGAATACGGGGTCGGGTCCTAGGGCCGGACTGCATGGAAACTCGGGTTGCCGAGGGTAACTTGAGTCACCGCGTATTGATGGACGGAGAACGGTGTCCTAGCCGTTGGACTTCGTGTTATCTTCTAGGAGTCATGGGAGATTTTAGCTACTGTGGCGGCAGCTAAGTGTTCCCGTGGAAGTCACAGAGTTCGCAAAGTGGGCCCAGATGGTGTGGAGTTGTGTAGTATCGCGATAGATAGATCGAGTCTAATCAAGAACATGTGCCGCAGTGTTCTCGATTCCCTTCGTTGATGATTGTGTTGTTATTTGAATGCTTGTGTGTTGTGGAGCTCATCACGTCTTGGTAGCACGTGATCGGCTATTATACTTGATTGTTATTTTGGGTTTGGGCAGGATTAATAGATTGTTAGCAGCCTTTAGTTGGGAGCCGTCTCACTGGGTAATCTTATATTACTCATTAGACTCTTTTGTGTTTTTCAGGTTTGGCTTAGCTCGGCTGACGCGTAGAACACTCGAAAGTAGTCTCGGGTTGGCATTGGGTATCGGTTGTTATGCATTTTGACTGTACTTTCGGTTTCGGATTTTGTTGGGACGTTCCGCTAAATGTTTTGTATTAGACCGTATATTATTATGAATAAGATTTATATTTTTGAAGTAATAAAAATGGAATAATTCTCTGATATACGGTTTCATCTGAACCGAACACAACTCGTGGAAGCGGTACAGGTTGCAAAGCCTCGTATCGTGGAAACGAGGTAAACGGAGTCAAAGATAGTTTGGTTCGAGCCTTTGTCTCAAACCAGATTGTCTCTGGCTTTCGTATTGTGACAAACTCTTCTCGTATGACTGCTCGGGTTTGATCGGTCATGTTCTTGTTTGATTGTTGGCCGGTCAGCTCGTCGGTCAGCGGAAAACGGGAAGGGGGCGCTATAATCACCTTAGATCTACCCGAAAAGACTAAATATCTATCTAGCACCCGCTTTGATACCAATTGAAAATGCATGTGAGGCAATATAAAAGTGCAGAAAGTAAAGACACACAAATTTTTTAACGAGGTTCGTTTCTTACTCCCCATGACCACGTCCAGATTCTAATTCACTAGAACAAAAATCAATTACACCAATCACAAACGCATAGATCAAAACCTATTGAAACACCGTTATGTTCAGTACCATGAACTTTGCAGGATCACCCAAACCCTGAGATAAAATTCCTTTGAGCCTAGACCTCAATGATCACACAACCTTACCACTACAAAAGCTCTCTCTTGAGTTTTTATTCTTTTAGATCATGCATCTTCATAAGGTCACTATGAAGCCAGCCCATACCCTAGCGCAGCAAACATTACAAGAATAAAGAAGAGCCTCTCAGATCAGATGGCCTTTTTTCTTTATATTAGGCTAAACTTGCTCTTCAAATTTACCTAAATAAAGATATAGCTATCTTTTTGTTAAGATATGTCATACTCTTTTTTGTAACTTTTCATTTTTTCTTGTTTCTTCTCCTAAAAATAAGTAAATTATTTCAAGCTGCAAACTTCACTGTAATATTTTTATCCAGCTCAGCAAACCGAATACATTATAAAAAATCTTTCACATCTCAACAATCGAACATATTCACATCCTAAATCACGTCTTGTACTACACCTTATAGTACACCGTAACTGACACATCAAATACATCTTCAGTTTTTGACTTAGCTCTTTCATGTATTAATTTTCTGAAAACTAGTGAAAAATAAACTTCAAAATTTCATAAGGGACAACTGCCCCCTTCCATATTTTCTCTTTGCCACTGCATATATAATCAACAAATGTATACTCCGTAGAGTTGCTTTTCATAGCATTTACTTAGCAGACATGTCTGCAAAATTAATCACACATGTTGTTAATGGTGTGAACACAAAATATGTTATTAGCCGCCACATTAAGGAATGGTAGTAGAATACAAAGTTATGTTTTTAATGTTTTTTATTAACGGATAATAAACGGGTAACCCTTTTAGACCCGTTTAGTTTTTTTTTTTTAAATAAACAACGACGTCGTATTATTATCAATTCAAACAAACAAAATTTACGTTTCCTGGGTGGTTGAGTTTTAGGGTTCAGAGACATTTGCTTCTTCTCAAGCTCTTATCAGAGCACCACACAATGATTTTGATCTAAATCAATCGGATAATTCGCTTATTTAATTTTGCTCCAAAAAGGTTTTCTGACACCGAGATTTGTTGCCGTTCGATCTCAATTTTCTGCTGCTATATGTATGGTTTCTCTCGATTCTCTTCGATTCTGAACTAAGAAGTTTATCTCTTCGTTTAGTCTCTGCTATGTACTTTCTCCTTTGCTTATGAAATCTATCGTCTCATACTCTCATTGTGTTATCTTAAAAAGCTTGCTCCACTTGTTCGCACTTTGCAGCCAGTTTCAGTAGACTTAGTAACGCCAAATCTCAGTGAGTAAATCATTCATGTTCATGATTTTATCTTTTGGGTATCCTAGAGAATTTATTTTCGTTATTTCTCACTACAATTTATGCAGCTCTGCGAGTTTCAGTCGAGAAGAGAAGTCACTGTCCAACCTTTCATCCAAGCCAAACCGAGAAGGAGTAATAAAGGTCATCTTGCATTTTCTGTTGAACATCTTGCATTTTCTGTTGTTATGATAAAGGTGAATTCTTTTGTTTTTCTTCTGGCATTTTCTCTAGCATAAGAGGCACATGATTGTGTAACTTATGTTTCCTTCATGTTGTGTCATCACGAGCTTATTAGCTATTTGACTTTTGTATTGAACAGAAAAAATTCTATAGCTACTTGTCTTAGTAAACAAGCACAGTCCCAAGATGATGAAAATTAGCATATTAAACGATGATTCTAGTTTAAAGTTAGATAGACTAACCATATATGGAGCTTGTGTGATAGTTAATTTGACTGCCCATTGGAAATTTTCTTGTTTGCATTTGTTTTCTTTTGTTGTATGTACTGAAACAGTGTGTTCTTACGTTGCCAATGTGTTGTTACGTTGCCACGGCTGAGAGCGTATAAGAGGTTGTTGTTACTGCTGTGTAGTGTTTTAATTAGTTGCTTGAGATCAATTTTGTAGGGCTATCTCAGTTCAGTTTTGCAGAATATTGAGCATGATTCATAGTCTGTGACGCTCTGTTTTTATTATACATATTCACTTGCAAACCACCGTAGTCATTTGATTAGTGTACATATGTTAAATTAACGTCGTTAATGACATAAATCCTACCTTCTCCTTTCTGGCTTATTTGTATTCATTAGTCAGACTAGTAATCCTTCATACAATTGATATTAATTTGCAGATGGATGAAGAGTCTCTTCATACAATAATCCTCGATGCTCAGAATGAATACAATGAATACATTCAGATGAATGAGGAAGATACTCAAGCTGAGATGAATGAGGAAACTATGGAAACACAAGCAGCTGAGCAAAGTGCAACACATGTAACTTAAACAACACAACCTCGTAAAAGACGCAAGACTTAACCTATTTGGGAAGATTTTGTTTCAGTAGGGGTTGAAGAAGATGGCAAAGAAAGGGCTAAGTGCATCCATTGTGGTACCAAGTTAGTCACAAATAGTAGAACACATGGAACACATCACTTAAAGCGCCATATAGAGAAGTGTTCCAAGATGCCTCAGAAAGGAGATAGGCATGTATATGATCATAAGTTTGATCGTGATATGACTAATGAGGTAATTATCTACCATGATCTACCATTCTGATATGTTGAGTATGAGAAGGTTCGAGCGAGAGACAAGTACTTGAATCCAGATTGTCAGCCAATCTGTAGACAAACCGCAGCAATGGATGTTTTCAGGAAGTATGAGATTGAGAAAGAGAAGTTGAAAGATATCCTTGGGAAGCATCGTGGTCGAGTTTGTTTCACTTCTGATTTATGGCTTGCTCGTGCTCAAGTCATGGGGTATATCTGTCTAACTGCGTACTTCATTGATGAGAATTGGAACTTGAACACTAAGATTCTAGCTTTTTGTGATTTCAAGTGTCCGCATATTGGTGAAGTGATTGCCAACAAGATATTTAAGTGTATGAAGGAGTGGGGTCTAGAGATAAAGGTCTTCTCTATCACTCTAGACAATGCTACTAATAACACTAGTATGCAGATAATCCTCAAAGGCAAACTTCAGATGATAAGTGGAAGTGGTCTGTTGTGTGATGGGAAGTTTTTGCATGTGAGATGTTGTTCCCATATTCTGAATCTGATAGTGAAGGAAGGATTAGAGTTAGCAAATGATGTTCTGCATAACATTCGGGAAAGTGTTAGATATGTTAAGTCATCTCAATCAAGGATGGAGGCGTTTGCAGCTTGTGTAGAAAGAGTAGGGACTAAGAGTGGAGCAGGTTTATCTCTTGATGTGTCTACAAGATGGAATTCTACATTTGAAATGCTTGCAAGATCGTTGAAATTTAGGAAAGCATTTGCTAGCATGGAGGTTTACGACACAAACTACAAGACATTACCTTCAGAAGAAGAGTGGAACCATGGAGAAAATATATGTGATTTCTTAAAGCCTTTCAGTGTCATCACCACTCACTTTTCGGGTTCGAAGTATCCCACATCTAATGTGTACTTCACCCAAGTATGGAGGATTGAATTGTTGTTGAAGAAGTATGCAATCTGTGATGATGAGGCTGTGAAACAAATGGCTCGAAACATGCAAGTGAAATTCGACAAGTACTGGGAGGAGTACAATCCTGTTTTGGCTATGGGAGCTGTGTTAGATCCAAGATTGAAGTTGTCAATGCTTGAAGTAGCTTATGAGAAAGTGGATCCGACTATATCTAAGTCAAAAATTGCAGAACTTAAGAACAATTTAACCTTGCTTTATAAAGATTATCAAAGGTCTAGGAAAAGTTCTTTAGGTATTTCAACAACACCAACTCCACATGACTTACTTACAAAGTCTCCACTTGAAGATGATTATGATAATGTAAGTGTTTTCCATACTAAAATTAGAATCCCGTAATCATAATCTTGATATTGATAACTTGGTATGAATCTTGTAATACATTATCTTTTTGAGTTGGAAAAAAGTGTTGAAGTTGGTGTGGACAGCCCAAAGACACATATAGATGTCTATTTGGATGAGCCGAGACTAGAGCGAAAGTCATTTCCTGATTTGGACATTTTGAGCTACTGGAAAGAGAATCAATACCGACTTGGAGATTTAGCTACTATGGCACATGATATTCTAACTAACCCGATCACCACAGTAGCCTCAGAATCTGCTTTCAGCATTGGAGGTCGAGTATTGACTCCCTACCGAAACTGCCTGCTTCCAAAAAAACGTCCAAGCATTACTATGCACTCGTAATTGGCTTCGTGGTTTTGTCGAGTATGAAGGTACCATAAACTAATATGTTTTGAATTGGATTATGCTTGATGCAACTTGCGTTAGAGACTTAGAGTTTATGTTTTCACTCTTTTAAATTGTAGGTACCACTACCATAAAAGAAGAGGATAACACAGCCACTGAAGATGGTAGAAAGACAGCTAGTAGTTCAGGAGTACAAGGATCGAGTTCAAGCATGCCATGAACACATTGGTATTATATCATTTCTTCATCTTCTTCTTTTAAACTCATTTCTGTCTCTTGATTTCTGTATGGATGGTATAAGACTTCTTTTATGCGCTGGTGTTGCTTATTGGATTCAATGTTCGATAAAGAAAATTTGATCACATTAAATCTATCAAAATATCATTTGGGAAATGACGTTATAGATTTTACATGTATTATACATGATGTATAGTTGGATGCTTTCCATTTTCCACTTTCAACAAAGTTAACCCCTGGTTGTTTGTTTTGATTTGTTGTTACAGGATCTAGCTAATTTGATGTTGTTGTAGGAGTGATGGTGCTTCAGCTGGATCAGGCAAGGAGTGTCAAGAAGACATATATTTTGTTATTTTTTTTTTGAACTAAGACATGTTGTGTAACTTGTATTCCATTAGGAACTAAATTTATCATATATTTTGTTGTGTTTTTGAATTAAGACATATAAGTTTGATCAGATTTGATGTCTTTTTTAGTTTTTTAGTTCCTTCATAAATCAAGACTTATGAAGTTCATAAAAAAAACTTACAGGCTAATCGGGCATGTAAGTATATGAAAATTTCATAAAAAAACTTACATGTTCTTAATTCAAATAAATATTACAATAAGAGATTTTAAACGTAAACTTATGAACTTCATATATTTTATTGTAATATTTTTTTAATGTCTTTTTTTTGGTTTATGAACTAAAGAACTAAACGTAAACTTACATGTTTTTAATTCAAACTTACATAAATCAAATAAATATTATAATTAAGAGATTTTTTTAAAATATAAACGGCCTAATCGGATTTATAAAACCCGAAGGGTTTTAAATAAACGGGTTTTAAACAGGTTCATCTCTATGGATCTAAACGGGTTCGGGCTTCAACGGGTTCGAGTCTAAATGGGTTGGATCTAAACGGGCCGGAGCCGCCCATTTTAACATCTCTACCCGATCCGTATCTGATCCTTAGCAGTTTGCTAGGTTAATCCAGACGGTCAATTGCCTACATACAAAACCCTCTAATGATACTCACGTAGTGACAAATTGACAATCATGTCCTTATTGTGATTTTATCCTTAAAAACACTTTTCCGTTTCGTAAAGCCAATCAGCTTCTTCCACTAACCCAGCAGTCGTTTCAACATCTAAGTATTTTAACTTTTACCTCTCGGTCGTTGTCAAACAAAGATCGTCTTTTTTTTAACTCTCGTTCAAATTTCTTTTTTAATTTCTTTTACCCCCTCTCAGTGATTAACCGTCCGTTTAAAAAGTTTAAAACCTGTGTCGCGTGTTTTGTTGAATTCAGTATTAGCCGCACGATCCAGGAAAAACAACACGTGTCGCACTGGATTTTTTTCTCCCAAATGTATTTTACTGGCATTTTTTCTTTAATATTTAATTTATTTCGGGCTTTACTTAAACCAGACTCATTACATTTGCCGAGAAAAGCGAATAATTTATCGTTCGTTTCTCTCCGAATCTGCTTCACTCGCCAAACATCGTTTCGTCGCCGGAACCCTAGGTCGATTCCATCAGTTTGAATTTTCCGGTGAGTTTCTTCTCTTTACTACCGTTTCAATTTCCTTTTTTTTTGCGTGGGTTCACCATATTTAGGTTTTCCTAACGCAACTGTTTCCATTGGATGTGAGAGGGAAGCAATTGACGCGTTTGCTGTTGTTTTGGTCGAGCAGTAGATGAACGTGCGATTAGGGAACATCTAAGGTCTGACACGGCCAGGTTTTTGTCACCGAATGGAGGGAGGTAGCGTCTCCATACACTCTTGTCTCGGTACTTTTCGTTTCCTACTGATTGAATCACTCGACTTGAAGTGACCAGAGACATTTTTCTCTGCAAATTCATATCTTTCTCTGGTGTTGAGCTTCTTTCGTAATTTTGATTTACACATCTTCATATATGTCTTTTATTTCAGGAACAAATCCATGGATTATGATGACAGTGACTTTCAAAACCAGAATCTCCATTTAGCTGGTGAAGCTAACAATAAATTTCCCCCAGTATTGCCTTATGCTCTTCCAAAGTTTGATTTTGACGACACACATCTGAGGTTTGATAGTTTTGTGGAAACCGAGGCTTTTCTTGGTATTGAGGGTAATCCAGATAGTGATTGGATTGGGGATTTCTCGCGTGGAAGTAGTGGTATAGTGTTTAGCTCAGTTGCAACGGAGTCCTGTGCTATTTCAAGGCACAATAATGTTTGGTCTGAGGCTACTTCGTCCGAGTCTGTTGAAATGCTTTTGAACTCGGTTGGGCAGGACGAAGTAATTGTAAGAGAAAATACTATAAAGAAATCTGAGACTTCGGATGAACTAGGTTGCACAATGGAACAATTGGAGCCAGGCCAGACAAACCATGAGGATATTCTTTTCAAAGAGGAAACAGCAAACGTACAACCCAACCTATCTGTGGATGATTCTCCAGGAGCGTCCTCTGTGTTTAAGACAGATTCTGGACACGAACAGGTCCTGGTGAAAGATGACTCACCAACTGCTGCGGAAGAGTCATCCATGGAGGAAAAGAACGTCATCTTGGCTTCGAATACGGCGACCGTAGATGATTCAGATACTGCTGGTCATGATTTGATAGGAATTGAGACGACTGATAGTCTTCTTGACCAAATCGTTGCACAAGAGTCAGCCATGGAAGAAAAGAATGCCGTGTCGGCTTCAAATACCACGACTATAGAGGCTGTGGATACTGCTGGTGATGATAATGTAGAAACTGAGAAGACTGATAGTCTTGTTGACCAAACCATTGTGGAAGTGTTATCCATGGAGGAAAAGAATGCCGTTTTAGCTTCAAATTCCGCGAATGTAGAGGGTGTGAATTCTGCTGGTCATGATAAGATAGGAACTGAGACGACGGATAGTCTTGTTGACCAAACCGTTGCGGAAGAGTTATCCATGGAGGAAAAGAATGCCGTTTTAGCTTCAAATTCCGTGAATGTAGATGATGTGAATTCTGCTGGTCATGATAAGATAGGAACTGAGACGACTGACAGTCTTCTTGACCAAACCGTTGTAGAAGAGTCATCCATGGAGGAAAACAATGCTGTTTTAGCTTCAAATATCGCAACTGCAGAGACTGTGAATTCCGCTGGTCATGATAAGATAGGAACTGAGACGACTGACAGTCTTCTTGACCAAACCGTTGCAGAAGAGTCATCGATAGAAGAAAACAATGCTGTTATAGCTTCAGATATCGCAACTGCAGAGAGTGAGAATTCCGCTGGTCGTGATAAGATAGGAACTGAGACGACTGACAGTCTTCTTGACCAAACCATTGCAGAAGAGTCATCGATAGAAGAAAACAATGCTGTTATAGCTTCAGATACCGCAACTGCAGAGGCTGAGAATTCTGCTGGTCGTGATAAGATAGGAACTGAGACGACTAATAGTCTTCTTCACCAAACCATTGCAGAAGAGTCATCCATGGAGGAAAACAATGCTGTTTTAGCTTCAGATACCGCAACTGCAGAGACTGAGAATTCTGCTGGTCATGATAAGATAGGAACTGAGACGACTAATAGTCTTCTTGACCAAACCATTGCAGAAGAGTCATTCATGGAGGAAAGAAATGCCGTTTTAGCTTCAGATACCCCAACTGTAGAGGTTATGAATTCTCCTGGTCAAGACAAGATAGGAGCTGAGATGACTGATTGCCTGCTTGACCAAACCGTTGCAGAAGAATCATCCATGGAGGAAAAGAATACTGTATTAGATTCAGATACCGCAACTGTAGAGGCTATGGATACTGCTGGTCATGATGAGATCGGTAATGAGACGACTGATAGTCTTCTTGACCAAACAGAAGACGAAGCTAAAAGAGAATCAAGGATGGAAATTGATTGTAGCGTCGGAACTGTACAAACTGGGGCTACTGGTAGTGGTGAACTGAATAATCAGACGGCATTGCTTCCAGAGACTTTCAATGATAAAAATGATATCAGCGACCACACTGCAAAGCCTGATTTGAAGGAGATGGAGCTATCTGATGTCACTGTACTAGGAAGAGGGGACCAAGCTCTCTCTGCTCATGAGGTAGGTGGACTAGACGTTTCAGGGACCCAATGCCAAAATGTCCTTATCAGCAGTGCTACCGCAAGTGAACATGATTCTGCTGAGAATTCAGAATGTGTTTCACAAATGGACTCAATGGTTCAATCCACAGAAGGTGATGTGTATAAGAAGGGTGACAATAATGAAGGTAGTGCTCGCATGTCTAATCTCAAGCGAAGCTTGGAATTCGCTGAAGCCGTTGTGTCAGAGTCTGTTGGTTATGTGTCAAGAGACTCTGCTTCCAAGCTGGTGGAGTCAAAATCTCAGCCTGACACCATTCCAACAGACAAGTCAGGTAATCATAGTGCCTAATCCTTTTCATATTAAACTCTACCTTCAAACTCTTTGTATCTTTTGGGGCTATGTGCAATTGATATATCATGATACTTGATTATAACTCCCTACATGTGTATACATTTTTATTTCTCAGGGACTAGGGTTGATGATAAAGAGTGTGAAGCATCTCTAAGCCAAGATGGAGTACGTTCTGTCAGTCTCACATCTTCGATAGATTTACAGATGGTGAATACATCCTCTGATGCTAATGAGAAAATCCGTTTCTCTGAAACCGAGAAGATTTTATCTGGCGAACCTGAAAATAGTCAAACCGTTCTACCTGTGGATGCAAGTAGTTTAGGGAGTTATATTGACCAACAAGCTAGAAAGCATACTCAAGATACACAGCAAGGTACGCAATTTGTCGAAGGCTTTTGTGCCTCTGAAGGGTCAAAGGATGCAGCAGATGCTGATGCCGCTGGAAAAGTTTTGCTGCAGCAGCCTGAAGAAACAATTTTGGAAGAAAATCTAGTAACAGAAGTTGTTAGCATTCCTGGTAATGTTTTTTAATTATATTTTGGGCCTATTTTCACGTGCTTGTTTCTTTCTATATTGTCGTTCCATAAAGACCTTGCAAGATTTGTTTACCTTTTGATGGTTTGATATATGTTGTAATACTTTCTTCTTTTGCTTCTTCCTCAGAGACTCGTTCAATTCTGGACCATGATGGCATAAATGAAAAGCCTAATACTAGCTCCCTGGCTAATCTTGGGAGTGAAGCTGGGGAAGATGGCCGGGAAGAGGATAACAATGCTCCATCCAGTGGGATGAAGACTGGGACTCCTGTTCCACACCCCACAGGTGAGTCTGTATGATCTTCGCAGCAGCAAGAAACTTCTCGTTCTTGCAGTTTCTTTCGATTTTTTTAGGATGGTTTATTAATAAGATACATATTAGGTGTATGAATACTGTTAATTTCCACGATAGAATCAATAATCTACAAAAAGTTCTATATGTTAGAGACTGCGGTTACTGGAAACTTCTGACTAAGTCTTACAGGTCTTTATCTTGGAACGACCATTGCTTTTTTTCTTTTCTAGATTCGTGCAATTAACTTTATGCACTCATTGGAAATATGTACCTGTCCTTGTGGATATTGTAGGTGATGTAATCGAAATAGGAGATTCCTGTGCTTCTACAAGTTCTGAGCCTTTTCTAAAGTCTCATGTGACTGGAGCAGAAAATACCGCTACAAAGTTGGGTATTTCTTTCACAGCTTTTAAGACGTCCGAACTTCAACTTAATAAGACAAAGACAAACAGTGTCAAAAAGGCGGAGGATCAGAATATTTCGAGTTTTATTTCTGCCGGATCTCCTGTCTTGAATAGAAATGAGATCTTCAGCAGTGGGCTGAATTTGACTTCCGGTCCAAGGAAAGCAGGGGAGATTTCCAGAGTTGTTAACTTTTCACAAGCGACCCTTGTCTCTCCGGTACCTCCAATTTATATCTTAACATATTCTCATCAGTAGGCAAAGTGAATACTGTGGCATTAATTTGTTATCGTCCTTACGTAACATATGTTTTGTTTATCTAGATTGTGGTGGGTTCTCCGTCAACATCTAGCTTAGAGAAAACAGCTGCACAGTCTTCCAAAACAAAATCTGAGCGTAAACCCAGGCGAACACCTAAATCTGCAGGAAAAGAGACATCTAGAAAAGGAAATAATGTAAAGGGGGCTACACTTTTACATTCACAAAGAGGAGGCAAAACAAATGCTGTTAATCAAAATTCTGCTTCTTCTATTCAGATCACACAATCTACTGAGAGGCAGCAAAGTCTTCAGACGCCTGCTCTTAATTCGTTTGGGACCACCCTTTCATCCCCCACGGCTAGTCTACCGGATCTGAATTCTTCTGCTCTCTCCAGCATTTTTCGTGGACCTTTCACAGACCTTCAACAAGTGCAACTACGTGCACAAATTTTTGTTTATGGGGCTCTGATGTAAGTTCTTTGTTATTCTTTACATGCGATGAAATCTTGTTGAGTCAGAGAGACTCGAGCGATCTCATTCGAAGTTCTTGCGCATCTTACTGTCTTACAAAAGCTTGATTATTATGGTTGTATTTTCTTGCTGTTACAGCCAAGGAACAGTACCCGATGAGGCTTATATGATATCTGCATTTGGTGGTCAAGGTAAGATTGTTATTCGTTAACTTATTGCATGATCCATGTTTTAGACAAAGTATGTTCACTCCACACTTCTCTAGATGGTGGGAAAGGCAGTTGGGAGAAAGCATGGCGTGCTTGTGCTGTAAGGGCTCAGAAAATGCATGTTTCTACTCCTGAAACGCCATTGCAGTCACGGAAAGGTTTCTAGTTTGATTTATTTTTGCATTTCAAGATAATATGGTCTGCCTAGATTTTATTTGGCGGTTGTGCTGCTGTTTGTATTCCGTAGCTAAATACCCAAACTGCCCTTACAGGGAAGACAGAGACCCCGTCTGTGGGCCACACCAGTAGCAAAGAGAGTTCAGTGACAAAACCCATAATTCCACTTTCATCACCTTTATGGAGTTTGTCAACTTCCCTTGATACGTTACAATCAAGTAGCATTCAGATAGGTTTATCTGCTGTTCACCAGCCACTGCTTTCTTCATCGCATTCTCATCAAACGGCACCAATTACGAATATTGTTGGACACAACACCCCTTGGATGTCGCCTCTCCCTTACCGCAACCCTTGGCTTACTTCTCCGCAAACCAGTGGACTCGATGGTGGTTCTCGTTTCCCCGTTTTCCCGATCACCGAATCTGCAAAATTGACTCCCACAAAAGAATCACCTTTTCCTTACTCTGGCGGTAAGCATGTTCTGAGTGGAACTTCTAGCAATGTTTTCAAAGGGACACCAACACTTGAGCCAGCCAGTACCGTTGTAGCACCTGCTCAACATTCCACCGGGACGAAAAGTAGGAAACGGAAGAAGATGCCAGTCTCTGTGGAGTCTGGTCCAAGCATTTTGAATTCGCTAAAGCAGACAGAATTAGTTGTCTCACCTCTTGTTTCTATATCGACATCTGTACCTATTACAGCTGCTCCCGGTAGTCTAGCTTCTAACGCAGGCGCTTTGCTCAGTGTTCCTACCATCACTGCAGTTCCTATGAAGAAAATGAAATCATCTATGGCATCCCCAATTTTTGGTGGTAACCTTGTGCCAGAAGTTAAGCAGAGATCTGTGTTGTCGGTAGATACCATTGATAACCTTAACGAGGCTAAGATGCATGCAGAGGATGCTTCTGCTCTTGCTACTGCAGCTGTTAGTCACAGTGAGTACGTATGGAAGCAGATAGACCAACAAAAGCATGCTGGCCTCCAGCCAGAAACTCAAGGGAGATTAGCTTCGGCTGCTGTTGCCATAGCTGCTGCTGCTGCAGTGGCAAAGGCTGCAGCTGCTGCCGCCAATGTCGCAGCTAATGCTGCATTGCAGGCAAAATTAATGGCTGAAGAAGCATCCCTTCCAAGTGTTTCTTATCAGGGTACTGAACTCCCGAAGTCAAATGATATTATAATTCAAGGCCAGGGTAGCCCTGCTTCTATCTTGAAGGGTGAAGGTGCAATGGTGAGCTCCTGTTCGGTTCTTAATGCTGCGAGAGAGGCGGCTAAGAAGAGGGTTGAGGCTGCCACAGCAGCCACCAAGCGAGCTGAAAATATGGATTCCATTGTAAAAGCAGCAGAACTGGCATCAGAGGCGGTTTCACAAGCTGGAATACTTGTTTCAATGGGTCATCCTCCATCACTCGATAAGCTGGTGGAAGCGGGTCCAAGTAATTACTGGAGGCAGGCTCAAGAATCTGAGGAATTGCGGCCCTGTAAAGTGGGTTTGTTAGAAAAAGAAACTGCGGCTACAAGTGATGGAACTTTTGCTAGTCCCAGAACGGTGACGACTGAGTTGGATGGCTCTATTAGAACCGTAGATGGTCTATCCAGTATATTTTCTGCAACTGGAAACAAAACGAAGGGGCAAACGGTTCATAAAGATGCAAATTTGGCTGAAAACAATGATGTAGTTTTCGAGCCAGGAGTTGGGTCAAAGTCTTCTATTGACACCCAGATTATGAGAACAACAAATGATGAAAGTATCATGGAAGGTTCTCGTGTAGAGGTTTGTGCTATGTTTGCATATATACACTGTCTAAAGCAAACTGCTCGTGGTTGGTTGTGTTCCTTTTATAACAGAGATAAAATTTCTCTATGTAGGTTTTCAAGGAAGGACCTCAACTAAGAACTGCATGGTACTCTGCCACTGTATTGAACTTAGAGGATGAGAAAGCTTACGTGATGTTCAGTGACCTTTCTGAAGAGCAAGGTTTGCTAGTTTACCACATAAGTTTTTTATGTTGTCCTTGAAGGGATCCCTATTTGGTAGTTCAACAGTGATCATTTTAATCGTTTCTCTCATCAACAAATCTTTTACTTTACAAATTGCTCCAATTATATGATAAATATGTAACCGTATGTAGTCACCCACTTCCCATTATTATATCATATACGTGTTCAGGTTCTTTGAAAAGATGCAGAACTGATTACTGAAACTTCTATGAAGAGGCTCCACTGCTCTATTGTTGATCCGTTCACTTTATCTATTTATCAGGAACAGATAAGCTAAAGGAGTGGGTAGCACTCAAAGGTGAAGGTGATGAGGCTCCAAAAATAAGAACTGCTCGTTCTCTTACTGCCATGCCATATGAAGGAACCAGGAAGAGACGTAGAGCTGCCATTGGAGATCCTGTTTGGAAAATTGGCGACAGGGTAGACTCGTGGGTGCATGACAGGTAATAACCATCTCTTTTACCTGCTGTTTTAATGCGTATCCCTTACAGCGATCAGCCCCAAAAAAAAATTCTGTTAGTCGTTTTCGTTTTTCCGTTTCGTGAAATTCTATTCATTCCACGAGCTTTGGAAGCTTTATCTATATTGTATTATGTTCTCTTTCAGTTGGTTGGAGGGTGTTATCACGGAGAAGAACAAAAAGGATGAAAATACAGTGACTGTGCATTTTCCTGGTGCGTAACGTGAATGTGTCTAATGAAGATATCTAAATATCATGTCCTAAAGTGCTCGTCTGTACACTGCTCAAAACCCCTTTTTTGCAGCAGAAGGAGACACCCTGACAATCAAAGCTTGGAATCTTCGTCCTTCTCTTGTATGGAAAGATGGGAAGTGGATTGAATGGTTTACTTCAGGAGAAAACATCAGCTCGTCACACGAGGTACTATGACCCTTCTGTGGTGCTAGAAGCTTCTCTTTAAAATGCTTTGGCTATCTTGCTAGACTCAAATTTTTGAATTGCAGGGTGATACTCCAAAGGAGAAGCGTCCTAGATTAAGAGCTCCTACTCTTGTGGCTGAAGTAAAAGACACGAAAATGAAAGCTGTTGATGATGCAGATTTAGCAAAACCACCTCAGACTGGTGTTCTTGACCTCGGTGTTTCAGAGAACACATTTAACATTGGAAGGAGTACGAGAGAGGAGAATAAACCCGTTCCACACCGAATGAAGAGAACCGGTTTGCAAACGCAGGGAGCAAAAGTGATTTATGGTGTCCCTAAACCTGGAAAGAAGAGGAAGTTCATGGACGTGAGTAAACACTATGTTTCAGAGGCGAGCACTAAAACTCGGGAACGGAAGGAACCAGCTAAGCCTGTTAGATCAATCGTGCCCCAAAATCCAGGACCAGGGAGCTGGAGACTGCCTTCTAAAACTATTTCCAGAGAGAAGCAGACAACAATATCGAAGCCCAAGAGTTTTAGAGCCGCGCCCAAGGCCAAAGAGAAACCGGTTGCTGGAGCTAGGATGATTCCCCGCAAGGACTCGCGTAATACAACAGGGTCAAATATGGAATCTGATGATTCCGTTGATCAGAGTGGAGAGAACAAGGGTCCTGCATCTGAAACAACTACTAGTGTTCCATCCAAGGGAACAGAGGAAGAGCAAACCACATCATTGTCCCAAGGCCAAGATACTTGTTCCAAAAATAGTTCCTCCTCGAGCACTACTGATAAAGGGAAAGTGGCTCCTCCTACTGCAGGGAGGTTAGCGAAGATTGAAGAGGGTAAGGCGATGGTTGTGAATTCTTCTAAAGCATCAGATGGAATGGAGCCACGTAGATCTGTTCGCAGGATTCAGCCAACTTCTAGAGTAAGTATACATTTGTTTTGTAAGTGGAATTGCGTAATTTAACCCTGACTTATTGTTGAGTTGTTGCTCTCCAGCTACTTGAAGGTCTGCAAACGTCGATGATGACCTCGAAGATTCCTTCAATGTCGCACAGCAGAAGTCACCAAAGTCAAAGCAGAAAGTAACTGTAGAGGTGATGTTATTATAGTGTGTCCAGCAGTAAAATGACTTGGAGGCAACCATATTGAGGTAAGACTTTTTGCTTTGCAGGCGAGTAAGGTGCAGAAGCTAAGTGCACATAGAAACCTAAGGGGAGACAAAAAAGAGAAGAAGAAGAAGAAAGAGGCAGTTATTAGGTTTTAATTTTAATTTAATGCTCGCAAAAAACCTTCTTTGTTGGTTGGGGGAGAGATGATATGTTATTATAGGTGTGCTTTTGATTTTTGTTTTAGTCAGATGTTCTCTCTCACTCAGGTGTCGAGAGAGAAGAAAATGTATATTCGTGCCATTGTTTTAGGAACCAACACGTTTATTGCTAGTTATCATCTTCACTAACTCTATTTCCACATCTATTATCTGCTTAGGCAAAATACCCAAATTCTAAGAGCATGTCTATTGTAGTTTCTTAGGGGGGGTTTTGCACAGATTCTTAGGTGAGAATTATTAAAAATAAATGAAAAAGAAGTAATTAGTTAAGGATCAATTCTTAAAACTCTTATTTAAAATCGCGGTTCTTAACTGTGGTGCTTTATGAGTGGTTCTTTTTTTTTGATTTTTAAATTTTTTTTTCATGTGTAAAAAAAAAAAATATTAAAATATTAATTAAGAACCCCCATAGGGGTTCATAGATGTACATGGTTTAAGATTCGAAAAGTGCCATCGAGTCTAATCCAATATCAACAAAATACATAAATGAATTCTATATTCTTATATCCAGAGAATTAAATCCTAACTGAATTGAGAACCGCATACGTATTCGAAATATTCAAAACACAATTAATTTCGAAATATTCAAAACACAATTAATTTTGAAAAATATTAATTATATTTATGTTTAAAATAACCTACAAAATCCAAAACTAGAATTATAAATTAGTCAAAATAGCTAAAATATTAATAATTAGTTAATTATAATTGTCAAAATTTAATTTTAAATTCAATTGTTACTTTTTATATATTTCAGATAAAGAAATCCAACTTGAACCCACATAGAAACGAACCGAATTGAATCAAAATTTTAAAATACTCGGATGGACTTATATTCTTAAATCTGAAAATCCGAACCCAAAACAGATACTTGAACTCCAATGTCTATCTCGTACATATAGTATGATGAATACATTTGTTTCACATTATTTAAGATCGTTCTTTATTATCATATGAAAGGATTTGACTATGTCGTTCCCTACCATCTCTCTGAGAACATCATCTTCAATCTTCTCAGCTTGCCACAGAGACGGATCCTCTACAAATTCTTCACTGAAAGTCATATTTGAGACCCATTCTTCCCACATCGTCCTCCTGTAATTTTCTTCCTCAAGTGTGCCTCTGGACAAGAGCTGGTAAACGTACACCACTTTATGTTGTCCCGGTCTGAACGCACGTGGGATTGCTTGCTTTGTCTTAATCTCGACTTAGTTTCTTTGGGTTGTGTCCTTCATCTAGAACCAGAAGCCCCGGAGATTCTCTTAGTACTTTAGCCATGTATTTCCTATGAGCAAACTTGGAATCTTCCCTCATCAATGTCTGAAACTGTGAAACGAAGTGTAACCCATTACAAGAACATTCGGCTGCGCATGCGATTTTTTGAATCTTGTCTAAACAGTCAATAACATGACAAACATCTTGGCTCCGTTTAGGCATTCCCTTAAACTGAATGGTTTTATCTTTAGCCACATAGTTGGTTATACGGCCATGGATCAAGTGAACCGGGACAGGAATCTCCCATTTGATGAACTCCTTGTACCATGTGTACAATGTTGTTTTGGGAGCAAGAATTAAAGGCCTCTTCCCGGGGAATATCTTAAAGTAGCTTCCAAGAAAAGCGATGATCAGAAATGTTTTGCCTGCTCCCGGGGAATGAGAAACAACGCAGCCACCTATCTTCTCTGAACTCAAAATTATCATAGATGGAACCAGTGACCCGGCTAGGTTTCTCCAGAGAAACTCGAAAGCTTTTTTCTGGTGCATATGCAGTTTTAGCTTGAGCTGAGGTATTAGTGACCAAACATTGTCACTGTCTTCGGCTGAGGGAGTCTCCGAGGAAGCAGCGGGGATAGTGAAAACACTGCTCTCGGCTCCATCTTGTTTGACATTAGTATTAATGTCATCTTCGTTAATCACCTTAGTCTTTGTGGTCCGTTTCTTTTGTCCCGCCTATAGAAATATGAAATTATTCAATACACTAATGGGTTATAAAAACAACGAAAATTTGTAAAGTATTTTCCAGAGTTTCACTTACAAAAGGTGCAGAAACATATCTTATCTCCGTTCCGACATGAGCACATAATGTGCAACATATTTTGATTCTTGTCCCGGTTCACTTGATCCATGGCCGTAGAACCTACTGTGTGGCTAAAGATAACACCATTCAGTTCAAGGGATGCCTAAACGGAGCCAAGATGTTTGTCATGTTATTGACTGTTTAGACAAGATTCAAAAAATGGCATGCGCAGCCGAATGTTCTTGTAATGGGTTACACTTCGTTTCACAGTTTCAGACATTGATGAGGGAAGATTCCAAGTTTGCTCTACTAAGAGAATCTTCGGGGCTTCTGGTTCTAGATGGACACAACCCAAAGAGTACTAAGTCGAGATTAAGACAAAACAAGCAATCGCACGTGCGTTCAGACCGGGACAGCAGAAAGTGGTGTACGTTTACCAACTCTTGTCCAGAGGCACACTTGAGGAAGAAAATTACAGGAGGACGATGTGGGAAGAATGGGTCTCAAATATGACTTTCAGCGAAGAATTTGTAGAGAATCCGTCTTTGTGTCATCAAGAATGTAAGAAGAATACTTCCAGAGGAATCACTGTTGAGATTGAACTTATGATTAAATCTCCAACAACAAGAAGAAGGAAAAGAAGAAGTGAAGAAGAAGAATAAGATAACACAAACAAAGAAGGAGTGTTGCACAAGAAAGAAGATGTGTCAAGAACAAGAAGAAGAGGAAGCAAAGTCAACTACAACAAAAGAAGAAGTCAAAGAAGAGTTTGAATGTGTAACAAGAAGTTACACATGAAGAAGAATAAAGACTAGTTAGAGTTAGAAGCTAACTAAGTTGAGAAGAGCCAATGGAGTTGGTAAGAGTTGTTGGAGTTGTTAGTGATAAAAGTGAGGTTGCTTAACCTTGCTTGTAAGAATAGTCTAAGGCCTAAAGTAGAGGTATGGACTAGTAATAGTTGTTAGAGCTAAGTGTGTGAAGTAGATAGACAAATCTACTATAAGTATGTGTGTGTTTGTTGTAAGAAGAATAAAAGTGATCAATGAGAAAAATGTAGTCTTAAGTGATAAAGTGTTTCTCTTATCCTCTCTCTAAACACACACACGAACAAGAGAGTGAGAGTAAAAGAGTAAAACACTAAGAGAGACAAAGCAAGATAGCTAGAAAGAGTTAAAGATCCGCTGCAAAGAAAGAGAGTAAGAAAGAGGGTGTTGGAACACAAAGAGAAGTGTTCCAACAGCAAGAAAAACAGAGAGAAAAACAGAGCAAACCAAAAGAAAATCAAAAGTTCAACATGGTATCAGAGCTTACTTGATCTTTGGAGCCTGTTATAAGAAGAAGATGGAGACGTCCATGAAGAGAAAAGGAAGATGGAGACGTCCATCAAGAGAAGAAGATGATGGAGACAGCCATCAACAAAATAAGAGAGAGATGGAGAGAGCCATCAAAGAAGAAGAAGAAGAGGACCAGTCTAAGGAAGAGTCTGAAGAGAACAAGAAGAAGAAGGCGTGGCTGAGATCATAGAAGATCAACAAGCTGCAAGGTGCTGGTCATTCTCAATCATCAGAGATATGGAGGAGATAAACCAACACCAAAGAAAGAACAAGAAGCCCACGTGAATGAAGCTTAGAACCTGAGAAGTTCAAAGCTGAAACCGGAGCAACCAAGGCAACAAAGCAGAGGTGATGATTCAAGAACCAAACAACTAAGGCCAAGGTGATTACTCAACAAGCCAAACAGTCCAAGGTTAAAGAAAGCTGAGGTAAAGGTCAAGAGAACCAAAGAAACCAAAGCTAAGAAAACCAAGGTGATGGATGAAGAGACAAAAGAAGCCAAAGCTAAAGTGATGGTCTAAAGATTCAAACCGCCAATGTGGAAGCCAAGGTGAAAGTTCTAAGGATCAAACATTCCAAGGTTAGAGAAACTAAGGTGATGATTCAAAGAACAAAAGGGCAAAAGATGGTGAAGCAATGATCTAAGCAAACCGACCAAAAGAAGAAGATGCTTACCTAAGAGTGAAAGGGAGCATCAACTGGTTGGGAAGGCAAAGCTCAAAGCAACACCAAGAAAGATAACAAGGCTTGCTTACCTATGAATGAAAGGAAGCATAAGCAAAGACTTGGAGGAGGCATGGAGAAGGCTTGCGGGAAAGAGAAGAAAACCCAAGAGTCGAAGTGTCTCTAACAAGGAAGCTGGTGATCATGGAAGACACCAAGCTGAGAAGAAGAAGCTCACAAGAAGAGGGAGCAGAAGCTGGTTGCAAAAATCAGTTGGAGAAGAAGTGAGTGAAGCTCACAAAACCAGAGTGTAAAGGCGAAGAAAATCTGTCAAGAGATGACAAAGAGATTCGCACAAGAAGAAGAGATAGTTCTTGTAGATTCATCTCAAGAGGGAGAAGAGAATCACAAGTGAAGAACAAAGATGATGGGGAATTAATCAAATGATTCAAGAGAGAGTGTTGGAATTGAATCCTTGATTAAATCCTACACAAGAAAGAAGAAAGAAGAAGAAGAAAAAAGAAGAAGAACCTCAAGAAGAAGGAGGATGGGAATCAAGTCCCTAGATGAAGTTGAGGAATTTAATCATAAGGTTCAAGAGGGAGTGTTGAGATTGAACTTATGATTAAATCTCCAACAACAAGAAGAAGGAAAAGAAGAAGTGAAGAAGAAGAATAAGATAACACAAACAAAGAAGGAGTGTTGCACAAGAAAGAAGATGTGTCAAGAACAAGAAGAAGAGGAAGCAAAGTCAACTACAACAAAAGAAGAAGTCAAAGAAGAGTTTGAATTTGTAACAAGAAGTTACACATGAAGAAGAATAAAGACTAGTTAGAGTTAGAAGCTAACTAAGTTGAGAAGAGCCAATGGAGTTGGTAAGAGTTGTTGGAGTTGTTAGTGATAAAAGTGAGGTTGCTTAACCTTGCTTGTAAGAATAGTCTAAGGCCTAAAGTAGAGGTATGGACTAGTAATAGTTGTTAGAGCTAAGTGTGTGAAGTAGATAGACAAATCTACTATAAGTATGTGTGTGTTTGTTGTAAGAAGAATAAAAGTGATCAATGAGAAAAATGTAGTCTTAAGTGATAAAGTGTTTCTCTTATCCTCTCTCTAAACACACACACGAACAAGAGAGTGAGAGTAAAAGAGTAAAACACTAAGAGAGACAAAGCAAGATAGCTAGAAAGAGTTAAAGATCCGCTGCAAAGAAAGAGAGTAAGAAAGAGGGTGTTGGAACACAAAGAGAAGTGTTCCAACAGCAAGAAAAACAGAGAGAAAAACAGAGCAAACCAAAAGAAAATCAAAAGTTCAACAATCACCACCATGCAAAGTATTTGCATTGAGACCAAACTGTTCCAATGGTATATGTTCGAACACTGGAGTGAAGGGAATAATCAAAAGCTCACGACTTCGACCAGATCCCTCTCTTTTATTCTCTTTACTCTTCTTCTTCCTCGCTGTTTTGTCTACCATAACAATCTCACTTTTCTTATCTTTACCAAGTCCCTTTGTTGTGCCTTTCCTCCCAACATAATGCCTTGACGGTGAGTAAATAGCATCATCGTTACAATCTTCTTCTTCCTCATCATATTTGTCGTCATCACTGCATGTGATGTACCTATAGGGCATCATCCTCACCCATCCATCCTTTGTATCTGGCTGACTCTGAGAAGAACCGTATATATCAGGCCGCACGCTTCTTCTCTTGGATCGACTCAGCTCCACTACCTCCTCTTCATTTTTCTGGTTTACATGAAATTGATCTCGAGCGAGATTATCATCCTCATCTGGATTGAAAGAAACCACCTTGCACATGTAAACTCCGTCTTCCACCGTGATATTCATCGCACTCTAATATATCATGGTTTTCTAGGTTTTCAACCATTATATAGTTGTGTATATTGAGTCTTTAACCTAGTTTTTCGAGTCTATTGAGTCTTCTACAGGTAGACTTTCGTTTGGAGCAAAGAGCGGGATTATAGGACGTTTCTGGTGATTTGTGCAAGGAGATGAAGTTGGTGTCTCGGCCACGACTGGATGTCGACCGACACTGACTTTGGTGTCGGTCGACACTGAGCGCGAGAGAAGTTATACGCCAAGTTGAGACAAGTTTTGAAGAATTGCACAAAGACCCCGAAGTTTCCCCTAATTCTAATCTGACCCCAAAACGAGTTTAGGAGTTTTAGTTAGGTTTTCAGACTCATTATTCAGTCTTATCTTGTTCTTACTTTGTTCTTGCTTTTGGAGATTGAGAGATTTGCTAAGGGGCTGATTCTTGCTACTTGTAACCTTGAGAGAAGGATTTCGAACCCCTTTACCTTATCTATTCAGTCTTTTGGTTTTCTATTCATGATGTGTTGTTTGATTGATAATATGTATGAGTAGTAACCTAGTTAGATTTAGGGATTATCAATAAGGTTTTATGCTTGTTTAGATAACTGATTATTTAGGATTCACAATCTGTTTGTTCATCACCTAAGTTGTGCTTAATACTGAATTCTGGACTGATCACCTAGGGTTTAGATCTGAGATAATTGACAATAGCACGAGAGTGTGAGTTATAATCTGAAATAACTTAGTGTGAGCAATTTAACTAGATACAAAGAGATTTGGTTTAGGAGAATTGTGAACCGATAGAACCTGTTCTTAATGCTTGTTTAGAACTCTAGGATCACAAAGAGATTTGAATCACTAGGTTGCTAGATAAAGAAATAATCTCAGCGAGAGTGCTAGATAAAGAAATAATCTCAGCGAGAGTTGAATTGTTTAGCATTGTGTTTCTAGTTCTTGAACCTGTGTTTAATCTGAATCCGGTTAGTTAAGTATCTGACATTGCATAATTCCCGAGAACTTCCTAAGTCTAGCGCCTTTCTCTTATTGAAAACACTTTCCTGTTTACTTGCTTTAGTTTATTGCTTTCTTTTGATTGATTTAGCTTAACTCGAGAACATACAATCTATCGTGTGAGCCGTGAGTCCTTGTGGATTCGATACCCTAAGTACTACATTGCATAATTGTGCACTTGCTGTAGAATAGGATTAAAACTCTGAGCCTATCAAGTTTTTGGCGCCGTTCCCGGGGACTCAACTGAGTTTGCCGATAGATTTTGTTTTAAAGTTTAGTCTAAGTCGTTTTATTTTATTTGTTACTGATTTTTCTCGGTTTGGCTTGTTTTGTTGCTGCAGGAATCGACAGAAGCTGTCAGTGTCGACCGACACCTTTCTCAGTGTCGCATGACACCACTCACGGTTTCAGACTTGAAATCAGTGTATGCCAAGTCGACATACCTGAAGCAACCAGAGCGAAGGACTTTTGAACCTTAGACTTGAGGAGCTTGCTAAACTTGAGAGAACGAACAGAAAGGGTCAAAGAACAAGGATGATGAACAATCGTTTGATTTTGAGACTAGATGTTGAAGGAGTTCTGAGGGACCAACAGAACAACCCCTACAATGATCAGGGGCAAATGATTGATGCTGAGGGACGAGTAATCCCTGAACCTGAACATCCTCAAGGTGAGGGGCAGATGGTCAATGCTGGAGGTAATGGACATCAACCTATTCCTCCTGCTGCTGAGAGGACTCTTGCTGATTACAACCGACCTTATGAGTTCTATGCTAACCGGTCAGCAATTGTACATCCTCCTTTCGAAAGGAATGACTTTGAGGTTAAGACTGTCTACTACACACTTCTGAGACAGCATCCTTTCCATGGTCTTCCCAATGAGAAACCCATGGACTACATTGAGGATTTTGAAGCCTTCGTCACCGGGATGAAGCACAATGGAGTGGGTTATGATTTCCTATACCTTAAGATTTTCCCATACTCTCTTGCTGGAGAAGCTGCAGCTTGGCTTAAGCAACTTCCACCTGGGAAGTTAACTACTTGGGATGCAGTGAAGAGAGAGTTCCTGCAACATTTCTATTATGATGCTCGCTCAGATCAGCTCAGATAGGATCTTCTGACATTCACTCAGGGACCTACAGAGCCATTTAAGTCTGCTTGGATGAGGTTTAAGAGGTACCAACGAGATTGTCCTCATCATGGATTCTCTGAAGTTCAGCTGTTGAGCATTTTCTTCAGAGGTGTGGATCTCCGGTACCAGTCTGCGCTAGATGCTGCCAGCAATGGCAACTTCAACACAAAGACTCCTGAACAAGCTAGAATATTGATTGAGAACTTGGTGAGCAGCAACAGTGCTAAGACTGCAGATCAGAGAAGGAAAGAGACTGTTGGAAAGTTGGATCATCTACAGATGGCTGAGATGCAGAACAAGTTGGATTCTGTTCACAACTTGTTAACTAGTAAGAAGCATGTCCACTTTGCTCAGGATGTTGAAGAGTTTGGACCTGAAGAAGGCTGCACAGAAGAGGATGTGAACTACATTAGTGGTTCTGGATTTCAAGGAAATAGGTTTGGAAACCAGCAGAACAACAAGTTCTTTAATGGTGGACAGAAGAGTGCTTTCACAAGCAATAAAAACTCTTCTGGATATGGTCAGAATGCTGGTTATCAGAAGCCTTTTCCGCAGAACAACTCCTATCAGAGGACATATATATCATCCTCCTATCAGGCGCCTCCTACTACCAATGCTCATGAGAGCAAGCTGGAAGCCATGATGGAACAGCTGCTAGAGGGTCAGACAAAAACCACTATGGACTTCAACAAGAAGCTTGATGCTGTGTATGAAGATCTGAATGGGAAATTTGAATCTTTGAGTACTCACATGAAGCAACTGGACACACAAGTGCACCAGATTTCAAGTTCAGTCAAGGGGAAGAATGTCATAGACACCCACATCAATGCTTGGTCAGTTTAGATTGATGATGGGTCGAATCAAGGAGAAACTTTTGAGATTAAGACTGCTGCACTCATGGAAGATGGTCAAAAACCCGAGGCTGTGATCCCAATGTCGACCGACATTGCCATTGACGTCGGTCGACATCCAATTTCAACAAAGATTTCGAGTTCTCATGACGAACAAAAATCGACCAGGACCGATTATGGAGTCGACATCAAAGGTGAATCAGTCAATGTCGACCGACATCAGTTCAACGTCGGTCGACATCATGAGCATGATGAGCCAGATTTACCAACATCTTGTGCTATTGCTGAAGAGAAGGCTCATAAGCCTCCTACACCTTTCCCTGAAGTATTTGTGAAGTCTCAACAAGACCTCGATGAAGCCAGACACCTGGAAGTGATGGATAAGAAGTTGAAAGAGGATCTACAAGCTGATACTTCGCCCTATTATCCTTGTATACATAGATACTTGGAGAAGATACTACCTATGGAAGAGGAATTGAAAAAATGGGTGGTAGTACTTCCTAAGTGAGTCAGTGACGTGTTGCTTAATCAGGTCCCCAAGAATCTATCAGATCCTGGTGTGTTTGTGTTGAGTTGTTCTATCTTTGAGAATGGCTTCAAACGCTCCTTGTGTGATTTAGGAGCTGCTGGAAATCTCATGCCATACTCTGTAGCGGAGAGACTGGGGATGACAGATTTTTCACACACTAAGATCTCTCTAGTCCTAGCTTATCAGTGAAGAAGGATTCCGGAAGGAGTTCTTGAGGATGTCCCAATCAGAGTTGAAAACTATTTTGTTCCAACAGACTTTGTGGTGCTAAGGTACGATAATGAGCCGGATGATCCTCTGATACTGGGAAGACCTTTCTTAGCCACAGCTGGGGCAAAGATTGATGTGAGGAATGGTCTGATCGATCTCCCCTTGGGAGATGAGCCTCTACACTTTGAGATGGATGTGCTGCGCAGACCCAAGATTGACGGTCAAACCTTTAGCATTGTGATGGAGCAAGAAGCTCAGCCTAGAGAGGTTTCAGTTTCTGATCCTGGAGAAAAGAAGATAGTGGTTTCTCGAGATTCCGCTCTAACATCTTCAAAGCTAGAAACTGCTTCTAAGCAGAAAGCTCTAAATATCAAAGCTCCGCCAAAGTAAAGGTTTGCATCTTCCCGACCCCGTTCTACTGATTTCATTGCTGAGAATGCAGGAAACCATCGCATTCCCTCGTTTCTTGGACGAGCTCACGCTGACACTACTTACTTTCCACCATGGATGAGGAGACTTTTGCAGAGGCATTCGCAGCCTCTGTCGAAACCACCGGGAGTCTAATCTCCCATCAAAGTCAAGCTAACGACTTAAAACAAGCGCTGAGTGGGAACACACTGGTAAGTTGTATATACTAGGATTTTTGGTTTTGCATTTTGATTTCTTTTGTTTTTGGTGTTTTTGCGTCAAGTTATGCAGAATCCGTAGCACTGTGAAGCCAGTGTCGGTCGACATCAAGCTGGATGTCGGTCGACATTGATTTCCGAAGGAGCTTTCGGGCACGGACGATAATCGACCGAGGTCAATTTCCAGAGGTCGATTTGGTTCACACAGGTAAGTGTCGACCGACATCAAGCTGGATGTCGGTCGACATCGAGGAAATCGAGGTAAGAGTTCTTAAAAACCCGAGACAGTCTTCTTCTTCCTCACTTCTTTCTCGCCGAAACTTCTCTCAAAATCGCCATCTCTCTCAATTCTTCACCATTTTTGACGATTCAAAGCTCCATTTCACTTGTTTTCCTGCTCTATCCATTTCTATCATCTGTTTAATCAATTTGCGAAGGTATGGCTCTAAATCTCTGATTTTCAGTTCGTGTTCATGGGAAGAAAGCTTCGATTTTGGTTCGATTTATTGATGTTTAGGATGATTGTCTAGTGGAATGTGATTGCTTTTGATGCTGGGAATGATTATATGGAGTCAATTCATGAGAATATGTTGATGCAAAAATCCAGATTTTTAGAATCTCATGCTTGTTGGTCTGTTTGTTCGTTTTGCAGATGGAACCTTGTCTGAACCAAGGAAAATTCCCATGAAGAGCCTCTGCAGCTGATGTTTCTGGTTCCTCGTCGCAGCAACGCGATGCTCAGAACCAAGCGCCTTGGCCTAGAATGGAAGAGAGGAAGTTCAAGATCACTTGCTTCGATGACGAACCTGCAGTAGAGGTGAAGAAGCGAGAATGCGTCCACAGGGAAATCTCAGGGCAATGGGACATCTATGACAACTTGTTCTACAACGCCTGGTGTGACGTTAAGATCAAGCCCACACGACTTCCTAACATGACCACCTTGGGCAAGCTGAAGATACGATCAGATGTGTTGCGCATCTTACAGACGATAGGCTTGGGTACGATCTGTACCAAGTACTATGACATATACCCAGAGCTGGTCAGACAATTCATGGCCACGGTCCGTGTGTACTACACCAATGATGTGGTGAGGAAGGCCTCCGAGGGAACATTGACATTCATGGCTAAGGGCAGGAGGTACAAGCTCAGCCTTCAGGAACTATGCGACATCTATGAGTTTTACAGGACGAGAGAGAGAGTCAGTTTGCCTGAGCACTGGTCCGATGTGGAGCTCTTCTGGCAACACTTTGGCATAGGAGTGTATGATTCTCAGACCACCAGGCAGACCGCTGTGCGACATCCGGTTCTACGCTATCTTGTCCGAATGTTCTCTGAAACTATCTTGTGTAAGATGGAGCCTGGGATGATGAGGATTGCTGAGCTTTTCTTGCTCTATATTGGGATTGGCAAGAGAGTTGATGTCAGTGAGTTTGAGGACGCTCATTTGGAGTTGGATGTCAACATGGGAGCTCTCTTTGCTCACCATTTGGAGTCGTTGAAGGCGACGAAGCCTTTCAATGGGAAGGCGACGAAGACAAAGTCGATCGGGAGTCTCTTCACTCCCATCTTTGACCATTTTGAGTTTGACAGGAATCAGATGAAGATTTGTACTAAGAAACTTACCATGAACTTCACGCACTTGAAGAGCAGTCAGTTGATCAAGGGAGACACCAGTGGGAAGCAGTTCTGGTGGCGTTTTCATGATATATCTGGCGTTGAGCGCCTCTTTCCGCTCCCAGAGACTAAGCTTACAGGCATCACTGATGATCCTCTCTCACTCTCCTTCCAGCCCAATGTAGATCTCTGCCAAGCTGTTATGCACCGTTCTACTGTGCTTAGAGGCGCATCTTATGGAGCTGCTGCTTCTGCTGCTGAGCATGAGGCTGTCCCTGCTGATGATACATATGAGTTTCCCGAGCTTTCCGGACCAGCAGAAGACATGCCACCACCGCAGTTCCAGAAATGGGCAGCATCTATACTCAAAGGCATCTGGAAGAAGGTTCACAAGATGTTATACCAACAGTCTCAGCGCGTACACCACCCACAGCCACGACGTCGTGCACCTGCACCAGCTCCTGAGCACATCAGCTCCGAGGATGAGGAGGTAGAGGTGGCTTCTGACTCGGATGAGATGGATGATGGAGACTCTCCAGTCTTCTAGACACTTGCTGATTCTGCATTTGTTTTTCTTTTTCCTTTTCTTGAGTCATTTTTATGTTTCTTTTGAGTCAGTTTTTCAGTCTTGTTTGCTTAGAACCATGACTATTTGAGTTTATTGCATCTCCACTGTTGTCTTTGATGTGATCTTGAGTGACTTAACGCAGCTAACAGGTGAGGAATTGAGTGTTAACTCATGATCTTAACCACATATGCATTTAACACTCTGCATATTGTACCACGAACTCGATGTCGGGCGACACTAAGCTTAGTGTCGGTCGACATCGGCCGTGATCAGGTTCGGATTTTCAGCTTAAAAACTCTTTGGTTCCAATTTGATTTCTCCCGATCTCATACTACGGTTGCACTGGGGACAGTGCAGTCTAAGTGTGGGGGAGGTGGCTACTGACATTGTGTTTTGTTTTCTTAGAGTCAGTCCATTGTTTTCAATTGTTTTCAAAATTGTTTTATTGAGTCAAAAAGTGTATGAAACTATGATTTTTCGAGGAAATTTTTCGCTGGAACAGAAACTAAGTGACCACTAGACAGACTTGCAGTAATTCTATGAGTATTAGAAAACCCCAGACGGATCAACTTACCAAGGACACCCATATCTAACTAGGTATTCAGAGGATCCATCACTAGCCTCATCTTTAAACTTGACTTGATTTTCTTACTTAGGGTCTTGAGATCCCTGGATCGGATTCCTCTGATGTACTTGACACAGCCTGTGATCCTGTTTGAGTATGGTTCTTGATTTTCCCCTCCCTTGAAAGCCAAAAAAAAGAGATTAAAACCAAGGATAAGCTAGTAGCTTCGAAGTTGTCACAGGAGTGGTAGAGACCCCTATTACCTCCTGTGTATCCATCGAAAGATCCAAAGTTACACCCCGAATAAAAAGGGAAGAGCACTGATAAAAAAAAATGATACCCAGTGGGGAAAAATCAGTTGCTAAGGGAGAAAGGGAAAAGAAAGGAACTAGAAACCGACAGTTTGGTGGTCAGTACTGAATGAGCTGAGTCCATGTGTTCTCTGATCAATACTCCCACTGTAAGACCGCACTTAATTGTATACAGAGGTTAGTGTGGTGAACTTGAATATCCTAACTTGATTGTGGAGTTTACTTGGGACAGTTGCTAAGTGTGGGGGAAGTATATTGTGGTCTTGACATCTGCAGGAAAGTCTTCAGTGCCTTACTAAGTGAATGTGAATGCGAAAGTTCCTAGGACGAAATGAGTTTCTGAGTTTTCAAACCTCTTTCTTATGCTTTAGTTCTTTCACTTGCTTGAGGGCAAGCAAGAGCTAAGTGTGGGGGAGTTGATATATCATGGTTTTTCTAGGTTTTCAACCATGACATAGCTGTGTATATTGAGTCTTTAACCTGGTTTTTCGAATCTATTGAGTCTTCTACAGGTAAACTTTCGTTTGGAGCAAAGAGCAGGATTATAGGACGTTTCTGGTGATTTGTGCAAGGAGCTGAAGTTGGTGTCTCGGCCATGACTGGATGTCGAGCGACACTGAGCGCGAGAGAAGTTATACGCCAAGTTGAGACAAGTTTTGAAGAATTGCACAAAGACCCCAAAGTTTTCCCTAATTCTAATCTGACTCCAAAACGAGTTTAGGAGTTTTAATTAGGTTTACAGACTCATTATTCCGTTTTATCTTGTTCTTACTTTGTTCTTGCTTTTGAAGATTGAGAGATTTGATAAGGGGCTGATTCTTGCTACTTGTAACCTTGAGAGAAAGATTTCGAACCCCTTTACCTTATCTATTCAGTCTTTTAGTTTTCTATTCATGATGTGTTGTTTGATTGATAATATGTCTGAGTAGTAACCTAGTAAGATTTAGGGATTCTCAATAAGGTTTTATGCTTGTTTAGATAACTGATTTATTAGGATTCACAATCTGTTTGTTCATCACCTAAGTTGTGCTTAATACTGGATTCTCTGGACTGATCACATAGGGTTTAGATTTGAGATAATTGACAATAGCACGAGAGTGTGAGTTATAACCTGAAATAACTTAGTGTGAGCAATTTGACTAGATACAAAGAGATTTGGTTTAGGAGAATTGTGAACCGATAGAACTTGTTCTTAATGCTTGTTTAGAACTCTAGGATCACAAAGAGATTTGGATCACTAGGTTGCTATATATAGAAATAATCTCAGCGAGAGTTGGATTGTTTAGCAGTGTGTTTCTAGTTCTTGAACCTGTGTTTAATCTGAATCCGGTTAGTTAAGTATCTGACATTGCATAATTCCCGAGAACTTCCTAAGTCTAGCGCCTTTCTCTTATTGAAAACACTTCCCTGTTTACTTGCTTTAGTTTACTGCTTTTTTTGATTGATTTAGCTTAACTAGAGAACATACAATCTATCGTGTGAGCCGTGAGTCCTTGTGGATTCGATACCCTAAATCCTATATTGCATAGCTGTGCACTTGCAGTAGAATAGGATTAAAACTCTGAGCCTATCACACTCCAAAAAGAACTACTAGACTCTTCATCCGTCACAATCAGATAATCCATCTTGTTTTGAATTGTTTTTATCTGAAACGAAATGCTTTTCAAGACTGATGTAACAAGCAGCCATGAAAGATCAGGCAAGAACTTTCCGACTGTTAGCCTTGTTTTCACCAGCGAGTCACAGTCCTCGGAGAATCTCCATCTGTAGAACCGGTCCAAGCTTTGTTCCTTGTGAAACTTCTGGAGGATGACGATTTGTTCGAGCCCCACGACCACCGAAGCTCTATTCATTCTATGCTTTTCTGAACTGATGCAGCCTTGGTCTACATAAATGCTGACATGGAACTCACACAAGCATTCGGATTCATGATGCTTCCTCTCTATAGCTACAATCTTTGCATCAACCCAAACGTACACCACACACACATACGAATGTCTCAACAAATTAAATAATTTCTCTATTTCCTTTTCTATGAGTGTTGTTATAGAGATAATGATGTATATTTAGGATAATGATATAGCAAGTACAATCAATATACACACTTTCCATTCAATTCATATCATCGTATCAGAGCATAAATCGTTCTAAAGACCAATTTTTTTTTTCCGTCTCTCTTCTGCTTTCTTTGCTTTCTATTACATATCGAATTCTTCAATTGGATTCTACTACCTATACTCAATACTATCTCTACCTTAGACATATCTTCATCAAGATGTCGATAAATGCTACTACTATAGAGTGTTCTTCCTCGGACTCTCCATATCTACTACATCCCTCAGATAACGCGGTGCCTTAATTACATCATTTTTTCTCCGGGGTTATAACTACTTTGAGTGGTCCACCGAGCTGTGGAATTCTCTACAAGCCAAATAGAAACCGAGTTTTATTGATGGTACAATCACCAAACCATCTTCAAATCCAGAACTAGTTCGATGGATCACAACCAATTTTATGATTGTCGGATGGATCCATACATCTATAGATCCAGTCGTACGATCGACCGTCATACATGTGGCAGACACTTTCAAACTATGGGAATCATTTCAGCGACATTTCTCGGTTAAGAATGATGTTTGGAAGCATATGCTTGAAGATGAAATCACCAATTACAGACATACGACCAATCAGTCCTCGAATACTTTGATTGTTTCTCTAAACTATGGGAGGAACAACAAAACTTCACATCTCTGGTTACATGCACCTTTTAAGCAGCTGCGGCTCTTGAGAAAGAGCGTGAAGATGCTCGTATTCACAAGTTCCTTTTCGGACTTGATGAAAGCAAATTGTCGTCTGTTCGATCTCAAATAGTCGATGAGGATCAACTGCCTGATCCAAATACTGTTTACTCTCGAGTTATTTGATCGGGAAAGCATCTTCTCACCACATGCGCTCAGGAAAAAAAAAAGAGGCAATCATATTCTTTGTTACGACACATGATATACCATGGATTTTAGGGTTTTTAACCATGGTATATGTGTTATTTATCGAGTCTTTCACTATGTTTTAGAGTCTTTTCAGGTATTTATTAGGTACAAGCACATTTGGAGCATATTTGGTGATTTAGACACTTTCTGGAGCTAATTGGAGTATTTGGCCGAGAGATAGAGTTCACTGTCCGAAACAGAGAAGGGTGTCGATCGTTGCATTCCTAGCATCGATCGATGCACCAGCGAGATGGGCCAAACGACGGTTTGATGAAGAATGATGACATTGCAATTCTGCCCAGAAGTTCCTGATATTTACAAAGAAGCCCCAAAACGTGTTTTAGGTTTATAATTAGGTTTTACAGCCACTTGTTAGGCGACGCTCAATAAGCTTTTCTTACGTTAAGTTTTACTCAGAGAGAGAGTTGAGGGGCTGATCCTGATCTCGAAAGAGACTTGATTTTGAACCCCAGTTCTTATTTGATTTTATGATATTTGGTTTTCTACTTAAGATGTTTTCTGTTGCGATGAACATGTCTGAGTAGATCACCTGTTAGGTTGAAGGATTCTCATTAGGGATTTCAGAGAATTATAGTTTAATTAATCCGTAGAGATTCATATCTGCTAGTTCTTTATCTAAGTTGTTCTTAATGCTAAATCTGAAGTAGCTAATCGGAATTATGATGTTAGGTTGATTAATTCAACGGAAGTTGGTTGATTTAACTGAAAAGAATTTAGATAAGCAATTAAACTGTTCGCAAACGGAAGTTTGGTTTATGTTAATTGTGAACATATCAAACTTGGAATTAATGCTAGTTTAATCTGTTAGTTCTCGCAAACGAAAGTTTGGTTTGCTGCACTTAGACTTAGAGAATTATCGCAAAGGAATTTGGTTAATTCTATATCAGTGTTTGAGTTCTAGAATAGTTATTGATTGGATCTAGATAGATTGATTGCTTGCGTTCCTGATTTCCTGAGAACTCCTAAAACCTAACGCTTTGCCCTCTTGCTTACAAACTCACTTGATTTACTTTGCTATTTCGTTTACTGTTTTCACATCTGCTTCGCTTAATTTAATCTGAACTGCTAATAATCTATTGTGTGACTGAGAGTCCTCGTGGGATTCGATACCTTATATACTACGATTGCATTAACTGTGCACTTGCAGTAGAATAGGGATAAAACTATACACCTATCAAGTTTTTGGCGCCGTTGCCGGGGACTCTTTGAGTTCACCTATAGATTTAGTACTAGGATCTAGACTAAGCATTCTTTTTAATTTTCTTGTTTACTCACGTTTTTGATTTTGGATTCGCAGGGATTCGCACTGCATCGATCGTTGCTCACCTTGCATCGATCGACACAAGGCGAGAACAGCGATGCTAAGATCTGAGACGTTCAATAGGTTCCGCGCCATGGAACCTGTGATTCTAATTCGCGGTGAAAACGGCGTTCTACGAGACCAAGAGGGTCACATATGCAACGCAAAAGGTCAGAAAATAGATGGGAAAGGAAACCCCATCTTACCAGATTACCATGTATTGGTTGGGCAAGTAACTGAAATGCAGAGTAAGATAGATGACATCCACGACATCTTACTTAGGGAGAGACAGTTCCGAGTAGAGGCATAAACTGATAAATTTGCAGAGGTACACTACATGGCTGGAGCCGACTCTTATGGACATACCTTGGAACATCAGCAGAGACAGGGTTCTAGGCACACTCAAGGATCGAGAGACCATAATTATACTTCCCATCTGGCATCTCCTACACAAAGGAGCAAACTAGAGATGATGTTGGAGCAATCAATTGAAAGACAACAGCAGAACACAGCTTCTTTCAGCTCGAAGCTAGAGAACCTGTACACTAATCTGAATGAGAAATTTGAATCCTTGAGCACTCGCATGAAGCAGCTGGACACACAGATGGATCAAGTTCCAAGTTCTACCCCAACAAAGGATTCTCAAGAAGCTCATGACAGCAACATTCTCACTCAGGATAACACACAGATGGATCATGGATCATGTCTAGCAGTTAAGGCTGTGGAATTTGTGGAAGACAGAGGGAGATTTGATGTTGGATTACCTGAGCTCGAAAGCTTCGATGCACCTGACTCAACAGAGATTGACATGGATCTTTTGACTTGGATAGTCCAGATTGAAGCGGTACCAAGCCAAGAAGAGAAATTTGAATCTGAGATAGCTGGAATGGACCGAGAAGCAGATAAACCCGAGACTGTAGTTGAAACCCGAGTTGAGACGACAGCATCGATCGTTGCATCACACGCATCGATCGTTGCACCCCGAAAGGAACCAGTTTCACCCATGTCTCGAGAACCTGCTAGGGAAAAAGCCTACAAACCTCCGTTACCATTCCCGAAAGCTCCCGTTAAGTCTAAAGATGTGGTTCAATGCACATTGGTGGTTGACAAGAAGATGGTGGTTCCACAAGAGCCTATTCTAACATCTTCAAGGCCTAAAACTACTCATAAGCAGAAGGCTCCGAACATCAAATCTTTGCCAAAGGTAAAACATAAATCCTCTAAGTCTAAACCTCCTGACTCCACTGTTATGAATGCAGGAGAGAGCGTTAAAACACCCAAGTGTCAATTCCACCATACATTCCTCCCCACGTTCCTAGGAAGACATCATGCTGCTACTGCTTACACCCCACCATGGATGATAAGGCATTCACAGAGACACTCAAAGTCTCTGTTGAAACCACCATAAGTTTGACCTCTTTCCAAAAGTCAAGCTAATGACTTAAAACAAGCGCTGAGTGGGAGGCAACCCACTGTTAGGTTTAATTATTTTTCTTTTTCATTTTTGGTGTTTTTCTTAGGATTTAACGTTTTTAGTTGTTTTTGTAAGTTCTTAGATACAAAACCAAGTCTGGAGAGGAGTAACGATCGTTGCTCACATGTGCAACGATCGTTGCATTTGGTTTAAATCAAAAATTAAGGTACGTTGAGCTAAACCGGAATAAATCTGGTTCAACAAGCATCGATCGTTGCCCCTAAAGCAACGATCGTTGCACCCACGACCAGGTAAGTTACCTTAAACCCTATTTTCTCTCTTTCTTCTCCATTTCCTTCGGTCGACACACCGAGAACCCAAACCGAAAATCACCATTTCTTCATCGATTTCTTTGATTCTAAGCACTATTTCACTTGTTTTTACATCCCCAATCTGTTTCTCATACCCAATTCTCACGAAATCAAGGTAATGTACTTCTATTTTTGATTTTTCGGATTTCACTTTTAGGGTTTTAGAAATTGGAGATTTTAGATGGAATTGATGAATGCATGTTGACATGATTATGCTTTAGGTTGTTTAGTGATGGATTGTTGCTGATTTTGTGGTTGATAACACCATTTTAAACTGATTTTTGATGAATTGTTTGCGGCAAAATCGCCCTGCAACGGTCGTTGCTCTCGAGCAGCGGTCGTTGCATTGCGATTTTGGGAAATGTTCGATAACGCGAAATCGCCTTGCAACGATCGATGCCTTAGATGCAACGGTCGATGCCTCGCGATTTCACAGAAAAATCGCCGAGACTTATTATTGTTTGAACTTTGTTTCTTTTGCAGATGGCGTCTCAAAGGCAACCCCGCAAGAAGCGAGCCACAGCGTCCACAGCGACAAGACACTACACCCCACCGCCTGAATGGTTTAACAGGGAATCAGAGTCACCCGCACCGTACAACAGATATGGGCCACCAATTGCTTTACCGTGGCCCAGAGAGGACGCGACACCATTTCCGACGACCCGACAGTGGCCGGAAGACCTCACACGTTTCTTAAGGTCCGCTGAGTTCACAGAGCGGCCATTGCTCTCTTCATGGGACGAGTATGACTCACTGCTCTACAGTGGTTGGTGTGGGATGATCATCAAGCCAACCAAGTTCGCGGACTACTCCACCTGCAGGATTCTGGGGATCGATGAGCAGGTGATGGCTGTGTGCAGAGGCATTGGTCTAGGGACAATGCCGATGCGACACTATGACCTCTATCCTGAGCTGGTCAGGCAGCTATTGGCCACTTGCAGAGTGGTTTACTCGGATCCCGACCACAGGAGCGCTACAGGGGGTGCTTTCACCTTCATGAGTTGGGGGGTCAGGTATCGGATTCCTCTACTTGATCTCTGCAGGATCTACGGGTTCAGTACTGCGCCGAGGCGCATAGCCATGCCACTCGAGTGGGATCCGCTGGAGGCTCGCACATTCTGGGAGAGTATTGGCAGCGGTCGATACAACTCCAGGACCACGCCAGTAGTGCAGATGAGACATCCGGTGCTGCGATATGTCTCGCGTATCTTGTGCTGGAGCTTGCTTTGCAAGTTTGAGGCCAACAAGATGCGCAAACTTGAGATGGAGTTGCTGTTTATGGGGCTGAGAGATCAGTTTAGGCAGAGTGGCGTGAGAGATCCGACTGCGGGTCTCAACTTGGGAGCTGTTTTCGCACATCATTTGGTTGATTTGCAGCTGAAGCCGTTTGATGGAGCTGGTACAGAGACGGTAGGGAGTTTACTTACTCCCATTTTTGAGTATTGTGGGATTCCTCTGCATGACACAGAGCGTGATACGGCTCGCGAGTTCCTGGATCTCAGTCATCTGCAGAGCGCTACCTGGCTCAAGGAGGGGCGCATTTGGGTTTACACTGATCCGACCACTGGGAGGACTGGTATCGAGCTTCCCGCTGCCAGATAGACACAGATTGACACATTAGAGGCACTGAGATTTCAGCCTCCTGAGTCTGCGCAGCGTGGGGTTCCGACCATGGCTCATCCACTGGGAGAGCCTTCCTCACGAGCTTCGACATCTTCTGCTCCTGCGCCCGCGCCTGCCCCTGTCGACATTGTGGGCCCCTTTCCTGAGCCTGCGATGGCTTACGGTGCTTATTCTGAGGCAGAGTGGAGAGAGAGATCCGACGGTATGTTTCGAGTTCTTTGGAACTTCGTGCGTACTTGCAGCTGCAGGAGGCCACCACAGATCCATCAGCCCGTACCTGACCGTCGTCGACAGCGATCTCCGACTGATACCGATCCCGCACCCGAGGCAGCCGATGACGATGCATTGTATGGTGGGATAGACGATGTGAGCGAGTGAGAGTAGTCTCCATACTTTCGGTTCTGTATTCTGACTTTTTATCTTTTCTTGCACTTTTGTTTTTCATTTATTTAGGATTTTCTATGTTTGGATGATTTGTACTTTGTTCGGTACTTCTTTTGCTTCGATTTTACTGTGTTTCTAGTGTTCTCAGCTTGCAGGTTTTTAAAAATTGACATAAACCGACGGACTAACCTGCTAACTAGCTGTCTGATCCGATACACGCATTGCAACGATCGTTGCTGCTTTGAGCAACGATCGACACTCAACGAAAAATCGCCAAGTAACGGTCGGTGCACTTAGTGCAACGATCGGTGCTTGTGCGACAGAGGTAAAAACCCAACAGAACTGAAACATCCATTAACATTTTTATTTTCTTTCTACCAATCCCTCGCTGGACACTACTGGGGACAGTGTGTCTTAAGTGTGGGGGAGGTGCTACTAACTTTTGTTTTCTGTTTTCTTAAGAGTCAGTCCGTTTTTCAAAATTTTTGTTTTATTGAGTCAAAATTGTTTAAGTAAGAAACTATGATTTTCTGAGAAGATTTACAAGACTTGCAGGAACTTAAGTAACCATTGGGATGAAGTTGCAGGATCTATCTATGACTATTAGAAAACTCCATCACAGATCAACCTACTGGGAACACCCACATCACTTCAGGTATCAGAGGATCCTTTACTGACTTCAACCGTAATACTGACTTAGATTTCTCACCTAAGGGCTTGGTATGCTTTATGTCGGATTCCCTGTTAGTTCTGACACAGCCTGTAAACCTGTCCTATTTAGTCCCCTTCTCCCCTTCTATAAAGTAAAAAAAAAAATAATAATAAGCTGAGGATGAGTTAGTAACTCCGAAGTGGTCATGGGAATAGTAGCAAACACTATTATCTCTCGTGTGATCCATGGAATGTGTCCAAAGTATACCCCATAACGGGAAGAACACTGATAAAAAAAATAAAATGATACCCAGTGGGGAAAAATCAGTTGTTAAAGAAGGGAAAGAGAAGAAAGGGACTAGAGAAAGATAGTATGGTGGTCTAGAGCTGATAAGGTAAGAATCCATGTGCCTTTAGATCGATACTCCTTAGGTGAGACCGCACTTAAATACTTGCAGAAGTCAGTAGGGAGAATTTGAATGCTTGAATGTGATTGTGGAGTTTACCTAGGACAGTTGCTAAGTGTGGGGGAAGTACATGTTGGTCTTGATATCCTGTGATTGATTCTTTCAGTGGTTTACTAAGGGGAATCTGAGTATTGTAGCTTCTAAGATGAAATGAGTTTCTAAAGAGTTTTCAAACCTCTTGACTACATTTAGTTCTTTGTCTTGCTTGAGGACAAGCAAGAGCTAAGTGTGGGGGAGTTGATATACCATGGATTTTAGGGTTTTTAACCATGGTATATGTGTTATTTATCGAGTCTTTCACTATGTTTTAGAGTCTTTTCAGGTATTTATTAGGTACAAGCACATTTGGAGCATATTTGGTGATTTAGACACTTTCTGGAGCTAATTGGAGTATTTGGCCGAGAGATAGAGTTCACTGTCCGAAACAGAGAAGGGTGTCGATCGTTGCATTCCTAGCATCGATCGATGCACCAGCGAGATGGGCCAAACGACGGTTTGATGAAGAATGATGACATTGCAATTCTGCCCAGAAGTTCCTGATATTTACAAAGAAGCCCCAAAACGTGTTTTAGGTTTATAATTAGGTTTTACAGCCACTTGTTAGGCGACGCTCAATAAGCTTTTCTTACGTTAAGTTTTACTCAGAGAGAGAGTTGAGGGGCTGATCCTGATCTCGAAAGAGACTTGATTTTGAACCCCAGTTCTTATTTGATTTTATGATATTTGGTTTTCTACTTAAGATGTTTTCTGTTGCGATGAACATGTCTGAGTAGATCACCTGTTAGGTTGAAGGATTCTCATTAGGGATTTCAGAGAATTATAGTTTAATTAATCCGTAGAGATTCATATCTGCTAGTTCTTTATCTAAGTTGTTCTTAATGCTAAATCTGAAGTAGCTAATCGGAATTATGATGTTAGGTTGATTAATTCAACGGAAGTTGGTTGATTTAACTGAAAAGAATTTAGATAAGCAATTAAACTGTTCGCAAACGGAAGTTTGGTTTAGGTTAATTGTGAACATATCAAACTTGGAATTAATGCTAGTTTAATCTGTTAGTTCTCGCAAACGAAAGTTTGGTTTGCTGCACTTAGACTTAGAGAATTATCGCAAAGGAATTTGGTTAATTCTATATCAGTGTTTGAGTTCTAGAATAGTTATTGATTGGATCTAGATAGATTGATTGCTTGCGTTCCTGATTTCCTGAGAACTCCTAAAACCTAACGCTTTGCCCTCTTGCTTACAAACTCACTTGATTTACTTTGCTATTTCGTTTACTGTTTTCACATCTGCTTCGCTTAATTTAATCTGAACTGCTAATAATCTATTGTGTGACTGAGAGTCCTCGTGGGATTCGATACCTTATATACTACGATTGCATTAACTGTGCACTTGCAGTAGAATAGGGATAAAACTATACACCTATCAACACACATTACAACAAATTCTACTTCGGCACCAGCAGCGTCAATGCATCCCGTGGTTGTGATCCATGCAGCTGAATCTTTTCTACTACATGGCTACCCGGACTGGTTTATGGAACAACAACAACAACGTTCTTCAGCAACCAGTTTGACTCAACGCGGAAGAGGTGGTCGTTCAGGTCGTGGTCAAGGACGAGGATGATCTAATTAATCAAGATCGTTCTTCCTTTACAAACACCAATGAAAACGTCACTAGCAATACTTCACCCGTTTCTAATAACCAGATCGCGGAACTTATCAATCTTTTGCAGAATCAACAAATGAAGTTGAGCATTGATCGTTTGTCTGGTCAAACGACTCTAACAGAGGATATTATTGATACAAGCGCCTCTCATCATATGAAATGCGATCTATCGCTTCTCCATGATGTTAAGGAGATTTCTCCTTCATCGGTTATGTTTCCAAATGGACATGATCCTCGTGAAACAAAAATAGGAACTCTTCGTCTTGATTCTAATTATTCTTTGTTTGAAGTCTTATACGTTCCAGATTTGAATTGCATCTTGATCTCTGTTTCATAGTTTCTCAAACAGACCGGTGTTTTGCAATATTCATTGATACGGTTTCTATTTTGTAGGACCATTTTATGATGACCTTGATTGGATTCGATGAAGAACGAGAGGGGCTGTACTACTTTACGGGTGTCAAAATTCCGAAAGCTCATCAGATAAGTATGCAAAAAACTTTGCATGGTGTTATTTGGCATCGATGACTTGGACATCCTTCTTTCAAAGTTTTATCTTCTTTGCTTGGTTTAGATAAAATTTTGGTTGTTTTAGATGGCTCACGCTTTTGTGAGATTTGTTTCATGCTAAACAAACATGTGGAGTTTTTCCACGATAGTATTAATAAAGCTAATGAACCTTTTGCTTTGATTCATTGCGATGTATGGGGGGCTTATCGTACACCTTCTTCTTGTGGTGCTGTCTATTTTCTGACTATCGTAGATGACTTTTCTCGAGCCGTTTGAACTTACCTGATGCTGAAAAAATCAGAGGTACAAACATTGCTTAAGAACTTTTGCGCCATGAGCAATAGCCAAATTGGAAAATCAGTTCGAGCAATCCGATCTGATCATGGGACTGAGTTCATGGTCTTATCAGCATTTTTCGAGAAAAGGGCATCTTATACCATACATCATATGTCAACACTCCTCAACAAAACGGAAGAGTGGAATACAAGCACCGTCACATTCTCAACGTGGCACGTGAATTCCTCTTCCAAGCACGACTTCCTGTTAAGTTTTGGGGTAGGAAGTATCCTCACTGCTGCCCATCTAATCAACTGTACTCCTACACAAGTATTCAATGAAAAATCTCCCTATGAAATTCTGCGTGGATCGTCTCTAAATTATGATCATATACTAGTCTTTGGTTATATTTGTTACGCTCAAAAACATCCACTAACCAAGGAAAATTATGGATAACAAGGTCACAAGTGATTATTTGTTGGTTATCCCTTTGGAAAGAAAGCTTGGAATGTTTACGAGCTCGAGTGCAACGAGTTATTCACGAGTCTAGATGTCGTGCTTCTTGAAGATGAGTTTCCAGGCTTACCAAGCATTGTCACGGTTACACCAGTACCTCCTTCACCACAAGTAATCATCAACGATTGATTGCAGCTAATAACAACTACTTCAACTGTAGCTCCAACTCTTCCTACACCGGTTGTGATCATCACAGATCACCCGCCTTCTACTACAACAACTACCATCGATCAATATATTCCGGATCATCACATACCATCTACTCCTACTTCACCTACTACTGCTCCTCTTCTCGATGAGATCCCTATTGACCTCTGATACAATCTTCGCCAGGCCTACCTGAATTACTCGGCAGGGGACATCAATCACACGAGCCGTCTGTCCTCTTGAAAGATTATGTTGTTAACAATGTTATCCAACCTGAAGACCCCCTCTCGCTCCATCTATTATCTCTGATCAAGGATTTTTATACAAAGGGTCCATGTAAATCACTATACCCTATCTCTGGCTATCTATATGACGTCACTTTTCGCCTAGCAATAAGGAGTTTCTCTCTACTGTACTTTCTAATCTCGAGCCACAAAGCTCAATGAGGTCGTCCTCCATGATGTTTGGAATGACTTAATGACTGATGAAGCAAAGGCCCTTGCTATGAATGACACTTTTGTCACCACTACACTGGGCAAGAAAGCAAGTGGAAGTAAGTGGGTTTACAAAATAAAGTACCACTATAATGGGAAAATTGCTCCCTATAAGTCTCGACATTTTTCTCTTGGAAATCCCCAAAGAGAAGGACTCGACTATACATACACTTTTTTCTCATGTTGATACACCACCTATAGTTCCCTTCTTGAGATTGTAGCTGCCAGGAAATAAGAAGTACATAAGATGGATGTACATAATGATTTTCTTCATGGAGACTTAAAGAATAAGTATACATGAAATTACCTCAGAGCAAACTCGTGTGTGTCTATTGAAAAAGACTATTAATGGTCTTATACAGGCCCGAGATGTTGGTTTGCTAAACTCTGTACAGCTTTTAAAAAAACATATGGCTTCACCCAGGGCAACACTGACTACTCATACCTCGCTCATTCGTGTCCGGATTGTGCTTCTTATACTTGTATATGTCGACGACTTTATCATCGCATGCAATGACATGTCCACGATGCAGAAGTTCAAAAACTATTTGAGTCAATGCTTTCATATGAAGGATTTAGGAACACTAAAATAATTTTTGGGAATTAAGGTTGCCCAAAATAATGAAGGGATATTTATCTCACAACAGAAATATACATGCCCTATATATTGTGGCTAAATCGGACTTCTTGGTTGCAAACCCGTTTTGGTCCCAATTGAGCTCAATCATAAGCTAGCGCTTATTAAAGGGACATTCATCCCAAACCCTGAGACTTATCGGCGCCTCGTTGGTCAACTTATCTACCTTATTTTTACTCGACCAGGACTATGCTGTAGTGTTCATATCCTTTCTATGTTCATGCAGAAACCACTTCTAGAACATATGGAGGCGTCTTTTGATATGCTCAGAGTTTAATTCCCTAAGTTACACTGCAAGTGAACATGCAAATGTAGTATGTAGGGGTCGAACCACATAGACTCAAGAAATCTTGTGATAGACTATAGAATGTCAAGAATAGTTAGGCGATGTAAATCAAGAATAGTAAACTAGAAGCAGGAAATAAATCAGTTGGCAAATCGATTTGTTTTCAAATACTAAAAGCGTTAGGTTAAGGGCGTTCTCAGGAAATCATGCCATGCAGACCAAATATCAATCATGATCGAATTAAGAACCGTTCTAGAACTCAAACACAGATATAGAACTAATCAACTTTCGTTGCGAGAATTCACTAAGTCTAAACCCTAGAAATCCAAATTTCTTTGCAATTCCTAATAGATTAAACTAGCACTAGGTGCAGGTTCGATTTGTTCACAATTCAATTAAACCAAATTTCGTTGCAGATAATTAAATTGCTCAACTTAAATAGATCATATTCTAAATTACACTTTCGTGTAAATTTATAAACCCTAGATCTAGATTCCAATTGAACAGTTTAGAAACTAGTGTTAAGTGCAATTCAGGTTGAATAACTAACAGGTGATGAATCCTTAACTGATTGATTTAATCTAACAAGTCATGAAATCCCTAATGAGAAACCATAAACCTAACAATGAATCTACTCAGACATGATTAATGAAACATAAATCATAATATGAATAAATTGCATTAAGGAAAGAGTAGAGAATGAAAAGAGGTTCAAAATCTTCTCCAAAAAGCAGTACAAGAACAGATCAGCCCCAAACTCTCAAGAACTCTCTCTAGCTAAAAGTATGAATGTGTAATAAAAACACAACACCAAAACTCTAATATAAATTGTTAAACACGTCTTGGATCTCTTTTGTAAATACTGAAACTTCTGGGTCAAAACTGCAATTCTTGAATTCTTCATTAATGCGCTGGAAATTGCGATTATGGGAGCTGTGTCGATCGGTGCAAAGGTGCATCGGTCGATGCTCAGCTCGACTCCACATAGTGATTTCTGTTGATCACGGCTTTAGCTCCAAATCTTGCCCAAAAACCTCCAATATCTTCCAAAATCCTTCAAACATGTGTAGACCTAATAAACACCTACAAAAGACACTAATATATACTTATATCATTGCTTAAATTAGGTAAAAACCATGAAATATCAACTCCCCCACTCTTAGCCTTTCTTGCCCATAAGCAAAACAGAAAACCAAGATGAGGTGAAGAAGTTTGGAAACTTCAGAAACTCGTTTCATCTTAGAAGTACCACACTCAGATTCCCCTTAGTAAGACACATGAAAAATGCACCTGCAGACATCAAGACCAACATATACTTCCCCCACACTTAGCAACTGTCCTAAGTAAACTACACAATCACATCCAGAGCATCCAAATTCACAATATTGACTTCTATAATCTAATAAGTGTGGTCTCACCTAGGGAGTATCAATCAAAGAATACATGGATTCTTACTTTGTAAGCACTTGACCACCATACTATCATTTTATGGTTCCTTTCTTCTCCTTTTCCTTCCTTAGAAACTGATTTTTCCCCATTGGATATCATTTTTTTTTATTAGTGCTCTTCTCGCATTGGGGTTTACTTTGGACACATTCCATGAATGCACAGGAGGTAATAGGGGTCTCTACCACTCCCGTAATCACTTCGAAGCTACTAGCTTATCCGCAGTTTATCTCTTTTCTTTTTTACTTTAAGGAAGGGGAGAAGGGAACAATACTTAGACATGTTTACAAGCTTTGTCAGAACTAACAGAGGAATCCGACTCAAAGTATACAAGCCCCTAGGTGAGAAAATTAAGTCAAGTTAAAGGTGAAGTCAGTAATGGATTCTCTGAATACCTGAAGTGATATGGGTGTCCTCAATTGGCTGGTCTGTGTTGGATTTTCTAATAGTCATAGATCATCTGCAAGCTCATTCCAATGGTTACTTAAGTTCCTGCAAGTGTAGTGATCTTCTCAAAAAGTCATTGTTTCCTAATAAACTGTTTTGACTCAATAAAATAGACTCAACTGACTCTAAGAAAAGAAAAGGATTATGTCAGTACCACCTCTACCACACTTGAAACACATTGTCCCTTGTGGCATCAAGCTAGGATTGGTAAAAGAAGAATAATGGGTTGAATGTACTGTGTTCTGGCGATTTCATTACCTCTCTCGCAATTGTGTCGATCGCTGCACAGGACCGCAACGATCGACGCAAGTCGTGTAAGGGTGAATCGATCGACACACAAGACCGTGTCGATCGATGCACTGCGTGTTTGTTCTAAACATTTTGGCAGACAGCAGATGTTCCGTGATAAATCACAAAAGCCCAGCATGTAAGCTACAATAAGCAAAGACAATGAAAAAATCAAAGCAACATATAGTCATAGAAGCAAATTACATCAATCCCAGAGTATAAGTACTGACATAGACTCAATAAAACATCAAAATGACTCAAGAGAAAATAAAAAGAAAGAGTGAAACAGTACATAACCAAATGTCTAGGAAATAGGGAACCAGAATCAGATCTTAGCAGACTCGGAATCATACACATCATCAATGTAAGCATAAGGATCCGAGCCACTTGTCTCAGGAGTGGGAGATCGCCTGCACCTCTGCGCAGGTGTTGGTACATGGACTCTTGGCTGACGTCTGCAGGAACAGCTGTTCATGAACTTGATAGGTTCAAAGTTTTCCCTATACTAAAATGCAAGTGAACAGCAATGTCAAAGTAGTATATAGGGTTATCGAATCCACAGGGACACTCGGTCTCAATAGATCAGAACAGTAGAGACTAGTACTAGAAAGAAGCAATGTGATTGAATTAAAAGCGGTGCGAGAAAGTAAATCAGTAGCAGAGATTAACGGTTGTGGAAGCAAGTAATTAAAAGCGTCAAGCCTAGGGTATTCTCAGGAAATCAGACAAGCAGACAGTTCATTCAGCAAGGATCTAATTAAGCACAGTTCTAGAACTCAAAACACAGATATAGAATTAACCAAATTCCTTTGCGATAATTCTCTAAGTCTAAGTGCAGCAAACCAAACTTTCGTTTGCGAGAACTAACAGATTAAACTAGCAATAAGTCCAAGTTTGATATGTTCACAATTATCCTAAACCAAACTTCCGTTTGCGCAAAGTTTAATTGCCCAATTTAATTAGTTCAGATTCCTAAACCCCACTTCCGTGACGTATTTAGCAACCTAAGATCTAGACTCTAATTGATCAGGTTAGAACTAGCTTTAAGCTCAATTAAATTGAAGAACAGATATAGTTATGAATCCTTAACTGAATTTGAACAAGTCTAGCAAGTCATGAAATCCTATGTGAGAAACCCTAAACCTAACTAGGAATCTACTCAGACATAGATAATGAAAACATAATCATAGAATGAATAAATTGCATAAAAGAATAAGAGTAAAAGGGGTTCGAAATCTTCTCCAAATACAGATGAAGTAACAAGTTCAGATCAGCCCCAAAAAGCTCTAAAAATCCTCTGCTCTTAATTATCAAAGCGTATTGTAAAAAGTATAAAGCGTATCTAATAAAAACACTAAAAACTCTATTATATAGGCATAATCTCGGCCAGGGGCTTCTTTGTAAATATCAGGAACTTCTGGATCAAAGTGCAATATCTTGATTCTTCTAAACCGCCGAGTTTTTGGCCCATCTCGCTGGTGCATCGATCGTTGCTAGAGTGCAACGATCGACACCTTTCTCTGTTTCGGACAGTGAACTCTATCTCTCGGCCAAACACTCCAAAAATCTCCAAAATGCTCCATTATCTCCAATTCAGCTCCCAACCTGATTATACCTGTAAAAGACTCTAAAAGAACACAAAAGACACTAAAAACACACTTATATCATGGTCTAAAACTAGTAAAAACCATGATATATCAACTCCCCCACACTTAGCCTTTGCTTGCCCTAAAGCAAAACAGAGAACTAAAACATGATGAAGAGGTTTGAAAACTCTTCAGAAACTCATTTCATCCTAGAAGCTACAATACTCAGATTCCCCTTAGTAAACCACTGAAAGAATCAATCACAGGATATCAAGACCAACATGTACTTCCCCCACACTTAGAAACTGTCCTAGGTAAACTCCACAATCACATTCAAGCATTCAAATTCTCCCTACTGACTTCTGCAAGTATTTAAGTGCGGTCTCACCTAAGGAGTATCGATCTAAAGGCACATGGATTCTTACCTTATCAGCTCTAGACCACCATACTATCTTTCTCTAGTCCCTTTCTTCTCTTTCCCTTCTTTAACAACTGATTTTTCCCCATTGGGTATCATTTTATTTTTTTTATCAGTGTTCTTCCCGTTATGGGGTGTACTTTGGACACATTCCATGGATCACATGAGAGAAAATAGTGTTTGCTACCATTCCCATGACCACTTCGGAGTTACTAACTCATCCTCAGTTTATTATCTTTTTTTTTTTTTTTTTACTTTATAGAAGGGGAGAAGGGAACTAAATAGGACAGGTTTACAAGCTGTGTCAGAACTAACAGGGAATCCGACATAAAACATACCAAGCCCTTAGGTGAGAAATCTAAGTCAGTATTAATTTGAAGTCAGTAAAAGGATCCTCTGATACCTGAAGTGATGTGGGTGTTCCCAGTAGGTTGATCCGTGTCTGGGTTTTCTAATAGTCAGAGATAGATCCTGCGACTTCATCCCAATGGTTACTTAAGTTCCTGCAAGTCTTGTAAATCTTCTCAGAAAATCATAGTTTCTTACTTAAACAATTTTGACTCAATAAAACAAAATTTTTTTTGAAAAACGGACTGACTCTTAAGAAAACAGAAAGATATAAGTCAGTAGCACCTCCCCCACACTTAAGACACACTGTCCCCAGTAGTGTCCAGCGAAGGATTGGTAAAAAGAAAGAAAAATTTGAAAATATGAAATTATGTCTGTCGGGTTACCTCTGTCGCACAGGCATCGATCGTATCGACCGTTACTTTGCGATTTTCGTGTATGGTCGATCGTTTCTCAGGACCGCAACGATCGCTGCAATGCGATTCCTTTCGTGTTGTGACGATCGATGCAGTAGTGCATCGATCGCTGCACTGCGATTTAACCGAGACCTGCAAACATAAACTCACCAGAAACAAAAACGAACGTAAAATCCTAACAAAAACACCAAAAATGAAAAAGAAAAACACCAGTACCTAATGGTGGGTTGCCTCTCACCCAGCGCTTGTTTAAGGTCAATAGCTTGACCGGACGGATGAGATCTTTCAAGTACCAGGAGGTCCTGACAGAGACTTTTTATGTCTCTGTTCAAGTCTCCTCATCCAAGGTGGTGAGTAGGCTGTTGCAGAATGCTCATGTCCAAGAAAAGATGGAGTGAAATGTGCTCCAGGATCTATAACCATGGTATGATCAGGCTGCTCAAAATCTGCGTCCCTTATGGTGAATGTCTGCCCATCTATCAGTGGCTTTCGCAGCTTATCCATCTCATAGTGCAGCGGTTCATCTCCCAGGTGGAGGTCTATTAGACTTTGTCTAACATCAATCACAACTCCTGCTGTAGCCAAGAATGGTCTCCCAAGCAATAAAGCTTCATCCGGGTCACAGTCATATTTCAGCACAAGGAAGTCCGTTGGAACTAAGTAGTTCCCAACTCTCACCGGAATGTCCATAAGAAGTCCTTCAGGAACTCGTATGGACTGATCAGCTAGGACAAGAGAAGTCCTAGTAGGAGTAAAATCCAACATACCCAGCTTCTCTGCCACAGAGTAAGGCATTATGCTTCCATCAGCTCCTAAATCACACAGAGAACGCCTAAAGCTATCCTCAAAGATAGAACAATCTAGCACAAAGACTCCGGGATCAGGCAGTTTCTTCGGGACCTTAGTTAGCAGAACATCACTAATATGCTGAGGAACTATTATTACCCAGTCTTTCAGATCATCATCTAGGGGCAACATCTTGTTCAGGTACCTCTGTACACATGGATGATAAGGTGGATCATTAGAAGTTGGAATTTCTTCCAATTCTTCACCAATCTCCTCTAGCTTTTTCAGCTCTTCAATCTCTTGTTTGATCACTTCAGATACTTTGGGATATTGCCTAATGGCTTGTGCATAAACATCCTCTTGAGTGATCTCAGACACATCAGGGAACAGGCGGGCCAACTCTGCATCAATCTCATTTTCATCCGACAGTTCTGTCTGTTCACGCCCTGCAACGATCGACACAAAGGGTGCGTCGATCGTTGCCATCCCGACGGGTGCATCGATCGTCTCAGGAGTTGCATCGATCGACGCACTGCAGCAGATTTCACCCGAGAGTTTTTCACAAATATCCGAAAATTCTTGTTCTGTCACCAACTCAGCCGTACTTAGCTCAAATCTTTCACCTAGGTGAGATCCATCATTAATGTATACAGACCAGGCCTTAACATGAGTGTCTGCCACTCCTTTTCCTTTCAGTGAGCTGGACATCTGGTTCACCTGAGTGTCCAACTGCTTCATGTGAGTGCTCAGAGACTCAAATTTCCCATTGAGGTCTTGATAGACAGCGTCCAGCTTCTTGTTGTTGTCCACAGAAATCTTAGTCTGGCTCTCAATTAGTTGTTCCATCATAGCCTCCATTTTGCTCTCATGGGCTGTAGGTGCAGGAGGAGTCTGATAGGATGTAGATCCATAGGTTCTCTGAGTACCTTGTCCATAGGTCTTCTGAAAACCACCAGTCTGTCCTCCATTGGAGAATCTGTTCCCCTGTTGATTACCAAATCTATTACCTTGGAAACCAGAACCTCCTATGAAATTCACATCTTCTTCCTGAGTCTCCTCCTCAGTCTGAATCACCTCTACATCTTGGGCAAAGTGGACAGCTTTCTTACTTGTCAGGAGATTGTAGACTGTGTCCAATCTGGATCTTATATTAGCTATATCAGAATTCTCTACAGTTCCACCAGATTTCTTCCTCCTTTCATCCATTGTTTTGCAACTGTTGCTGCCAATCAGGTTCTCTATCAACTGCTTAGCCTGTGTAGGAGTCCTGGTGTTGAAATTAGCATTACTGGAATTATCCAGCGCAGTCTGATAAGGGAGATCTATGCCTCTGAAGAAGATACCAATCAACTGTACTTCTGTGAATCCATGGTGTGGACAGTCACGCTGATACTGCTTAAATCTCATCCAGGCAGTCTTCAAGGGCTCCACAGCTCCTTGGGAAAAGGTGAGTATGTCCTGTCTGGACTGATCCGAGTGTGCATCATCATAAAAGTGACGCAGGAACTCACTCTTTAAGGCTGTCCAAGTAGTATACTGACCAGGTGCCAGTTGTCTCAGCCATGCACTAGCGTCTCCAGCAAGACTGTGCGGAAATAGCTTAAGGAACAGATAGTCCGGGCATACTCCTTCATACTTCATGCCAGTGACTATGTCCTCAAACTTGTCAATGTGATCCATAGGCTGCTCTGTTTGAAGACCATGAAAAGCAATCTGTCTCATCAGCTGGTAGTAGATGGTCTTTACCTCAAAATCATTCCTCTCAAAAGTAGGAAGCACTAGAGCTGCTCGGTTTGCATGAAACTCATCAGGTCTGTTGTAATCAGCTAGTGTCCTCTCATGTAGCACCATCTCTCTACCTTGGGCTCGTCTTTGACCCTGGTTTTGTTCCTGTTGCAGCTCCTCAGGAGGGTCAGGGATGACATTCCCTTCAGCATCAACCCTTTTCCCAGCAGCATTGTAAGGATTGTTCTCCGGATCCCTCAGGGTACCCTCATCATCTGGTATCAAGATCAAACGTTCTCGTACCATTCTCTCTCTTCTTTCTCTTCTGTTAGCTCTTTCTAAACGCCCAAGTTCCTCTAGATTGAGATTAACCAAGCTCGAGTTCGGATTACTTCGAGTTTTCTGCGTTGGCATAAACTGTCTGTAATCGTCCAGCAACGATCGATGCTATCAGTGCAACGATCGATTCAATTTCAAATCGCCTAGTGACGATCGATGCAAGGGATGCAACGATCGACGCAAGGCGAAATTCGTACCTGCGACAGAAAGAAACAGAGAAAAAGTTTAGCAAAATACCAAATTAAAACGAAAATTAAAAACAAAAAGAAAATTTTCTAGTAAAAACCCTAAGTTCGGTCCTATCGAAGACTCAAAGAGTCCCCGGCAACGGCGCCAAAAACTTGATAGGTTCTAAGTTTTCCCTATACTAAACTGCAAGTGAACAGCAATGTCAAAGTAGTATATAGGGTTACCGAATCCACAGGGACACTCGGTCTCAATAGATCAGAACAGTAGAGACTAATACTAGAAAGAAGCAATGTGATTGAATTAAAAGCGGTGCGAGAAAGTAAATCAGTAGCAGAGATTAACGGTTGTGGAAGCAAGTAATTAAAAGCGTCAAGCCTAGGGTATTCTCAGGAAATCAGACAAGCAGACAGTTCATTCAGCAAGGATCTAATTAAGCACAGTTCTAGAACTCAAAACACAGATATAGAATTAACCAAATTCCTTTGCGATAATTCTCTAAGTCTAAGTGCAGCAAACCAAACTTTCGTTTGCGAGAACTAACAGATTAAACTAGCAATAAGTCCAAGTTTGATATGTTCACAATTATCCTAAACCAAACTTCCGTTTGCGCAAAGTTTAATTGCCCAATTTAATTAGTTCAGATTCCTAAACCCCACTTCCGTGACGTATTTAGCAACCTAAGATCTATATTCTAATTGATCAGGTTAGAACTAGCTTTAAGCTCAATTAAATTGAAGAACAGATATAGTTATGAATCCTTAACTGAATTTGAACAAGTCTAGCAAGTCATGAAATCCTATGTGAGAAACCCTAAACCTAACTAGGAATCTACTCAGACATAGATAATGAAAACATAATCATAGAATGAATAAATTGCATAAAAGAATAAGAGTAAAAGGGGTTCGAAATCTTCTCCAAATACAGATGAAGTAACAGGTTCAGATCAGCCCCAAAAAGCTCTAAAAATCCTCTGCTCTTAATTATCAAAGCGTATTGTAAAAAGTATAAAGCGTATCTAATAAAAACACTAAAAACTCTATTATATAGGCATAATCTCGGCCAGGGGCTTCTTTGTAAATATCAGGAACTTCTGGATCAAAGTGCAATATCTTGATTCTTCTAACATCTCGCTGGTGCATCGATCGTTGCTAGAGTGCAACGATCGACACCTTTCTCTGTTTCGGACAGTGAACTCTATCTCTCGGCCAAACACTCCAAAAATCTCCAAAATGCTCCATTATCTCCAATTCAGCTCCCAACCTGATTATACCTGTAAAAGACTCTAAAAGAACACAAAAGACACTAAAAACACACTTATATCATGGTCTAAAACTAGTAAAAACCATGATATATCAGAACTCCCAAAGACCCTTTAATCTGTCATTCACCATCCTCTGGAAATCTCCTCTAGACATCTCTCCAGGATCCATAGGAGGATTTAGATATGGGATAGGAACGAACTCAGCAGCAGAGGTAGAGGGTCCAAGCGCAGAAGATGGTTCAGGTGCAGAGGAAGTAGAGGGACCGAGAGGGTTAGCAACTGTAAGAAGTATGCGTAGAAGGTTCCTGTCAGGCTCAAAAGCCAAAGCTAGCAACGTATCGCATTCGTGAGCTCCGGTGAAGGAAGTTGCACGCACCACTCTCTAGAGTCTGAATCATGAAAAACCCAGAGGTTTCCTTTCTTCATCCAAGTCATACTCCGCAACTGAGTATCATCCATCCATAATCTCTTAGTCACGCACTCTCTTCCAACAGTAGGAATCCTGAAGTGTTGGAAGATAGGAGTAAGCAGACTCCCCACAGTCTCAACCATCTTGCCTGAAAATTCCTTCTTCTTTAAGGTGCAGAGATGCTCAGCGAAGACTGCTCCCATTTTAAGCCCATACGCAGGATCCATCAAAACAGTGTCCTCAAACAAGGGACTCACGCCAGTGTAAAGCAATATCAGCTCCTTCTTCCTCATCTTGTTCACCTTATACTTGCACAGCAGTGTGTGACTCAAAATGCGCACGACATACCACAGGACCGAATGTCGTATTTGTATCTGCTTGGAGGTCCGTGAGTTGTATCGGCCAGTCCCAAAATGACACCAGAAGAACTGAGCGCTAGAGTCATCCCACTCAGAAATGAGATTGCAGCGAATAGGCTCCAAACTGAACCTGTAGATACTGCAGAGGTCGAGAATCGGAATTCGGTACATGATACCCATACACACGAAGTTAAAGACTCCCTCATTAGCTCTCTTACGCAATGGATCAGCGTAGTACACTCTGCAAGTTGACAACAGCTGTCTGATCAAGTCCGTGTAAAGATCATAACTTCGCATAGGCATAGTTCTGAAGCCTATCTACTGCACTAGTCTCTGAACATCCCCAATGCCCAACATCAGACAAGTTCTGTAATCTGAAAACCGTGTGGGCTTGATAACCATGCTCTTCCAAGCGTTGTAAAATAATGTATCGTACTCATCCCAAGTCTCAGATATCTCTCGATCAGTGCAGTCCGCACTCGCTGTCTCTATCTGAGGATCATTAGCCCACTCTCTGTGCATAGGTATGTGATCCTTCTCTGCTTTTGGCCAAGTAGCCTAGTGTCGGGCATGAGAGGTAAATAAGCGTGTGTGATCCAAGAAGCAGGCACATCAGAGGTGTCAGGTACGTTCTTTCTCTTTCGTGGAGCCATCTGCGATCAAAGACATAAGAACAACAAACTCGCAATTAAGCCATGGTTCTAAAATCAACAAATGCAACCATATCAGTATCAATCATCTTATTCAACCATCATCAGCAGCAAAATCAGTGTCAATTACTTCCAATACGTTCTAAATTCGCCCTAAATCAGAGAATCGCAACTGTTCTACATCAAATCGAAGATTTTCTGAAAACTTGTGAAATCTGTCCATGCGATTACTAAGGCAGCACAAAATCATCACTAGCAATCTTAAACAAGCATCAATAGACCATCAAACAGTCAAAAACGTGATGAATTTCGAAAATTTCACCTTAGAGCCGAAATGAAAAACGTGGGGATTCGGAACACAAACCTCGAAATCGGATCAAATGAGTGATATGGAAAGAGGGGTAAAAATCGAGTGGATTGGGTTTTCGAATCACCAAAATCGATCAAGAAATGAAGATTTGGGAGATTGGGGCGATTTAGGTTTCGGGTCGCGAGAAAGGGGAAATGAGGAAGAAAAAGAAAGAAAAGTTAAAGGCACTTACCTCGCATGTGTCTGCATCGATCGTCGTAAATCACGATTGGTCGAACCGGGTCGAGCCCATCGGATTTCCGGTTTAGAACGCGTACCTTTAATTTCTGATTAAACCAAGTGCGTCGATCGTTGCACAGGACTGTAACGATCGACACACATCGTACTCCTTTCTCCCTGCGGTTTGATTTCCTCCGCGAGCCCAACCGCAATCCTTACGGCAAAAATTTTCATTCTCCTCGCGGTTTACACCCCTTGCATCGATCGTTGCACACGACCGCAACGATCGACGCAATGCGATTTCCATATTCTAGATAAAAACACTAAAATGAATATGTACAGACTTACCAGTGGGTTTCCTCTCACTCAGCGCTTCTTTAATATCATTAGCTTGACAGGAAGGAGATTTAGGTAGAGGGTGCATCATCCAGAGGAAGAATTTGACCTCTTGGAATCTCGGCCTTAGCCCAATAATGCTTCACCCTTTGTCCATTGACAGTGAACTCCTTACCTTCTGAGCTGATTAGAACAACAGCACCATACGGACGCACCTCCTTGATCGTGAAAGGACCTGACCTTCTAGAACGCAGCTTAACTGGAAACAATTGCAAACATGAGTTATACAAAAGTAGCTGATCATTAGGCTCAAACTGTCTGGAGACAATATTCTTTTCATAATATGCCTTAGTCTACTCCTTGTACAGAATTCTTATAGGCAAGATGCCTAATCTCATCCAAGTCATTTAGTTGTACCAATCTCCTCTCTGCTGCAGGCTTCAGGTCAAAGTTCATCTACTTCACAGCCCATGCTGCCTTATGCTCAAGCTCATCTGGAAGGTGGCAGACTTTCCCATACAGAAGATGAAACGGTGTAGTCCTAAGTGGCGTCTTAAACGCAGTTCTATAGGTCCATAACGCATCATCCAGCTTCGTAGACCAATCTTTCCATGTCTTCCCAACTGTCTTCTCCAGGATCTTCTTAATTTGTCTGTTAGAGACATCAACTTGCCCACTAGTCTGAGGATGATAAGGAGTAGCCACACGATGATGAACACCATGCTTCTGTAGCAGCTTCTCAAAGACCTTGTTGATAAGTAAGATCCTCCATCACTAATCACAATCTGAGGCACTCCAAATCTAGGGAAAATGATGGTCTTAAACAGCTTAAGAACCACTGAAGAGTCATTGGTTGGACTAGCTATTGCTTCCACCCACTTAGACATGTAATTCACAGCAACCAATATGAACTTATTCCCATGAGATGAGGGAAAAGGTACCATGAAATCAATACCCCAGCAATCAAAAACCTCAACCTCAAGAATAAAATTCTGAGGCATCTCATGCTTCTTACTGATCTTCCCTCTCCTCTGATCGGCATCACACTGAGAGACAAACGAATGAGCATCTTTGAACATAGTAGGCCACCAGAAATCTGCTTGCGGAAGTGCACAGTGCAAGTGCACAGTTATGCTATTGTAGTACTCAGGGTATCGTATCTACAAGGACTCACGACTCACACGATAGATTGTATGTTCTCAAGTTAAGCTAAATAAAAAAAGAAGAAAGCAGTAAACGAAAGCAAGTAAACAAGGTTTGTTTTCAATAAGAGAAAGGCATCAGACTTTGTAAGTTCTCGGGAATTATGCAATATCAGATACTTAACTAACCGGATTCAGATTAAACACAGGTTCACGAACTAGAAACACAATGCTAAACAATCCAACTCTCGCTGAGATTATTTCTATATCTAGCAATCTAGCGATCCAAATCTCTTTGTGATCCTGGAGTTCTAAACAAACATTAAGAACAGGTTCTTCGGTTCACAATTCTCCTAAACCAAATCTCTTTGTATCTAGTCAAATTGCTCACACTAAGTTTATTCAGATTGTAACTCACACTCTCGTGCTAAGTTAATTATCTCAGATCTAAATCCTAGGTGATCCATCCAGAATTCAGTATTAAGTACAACTTAGGCGATGAACGAATAGATTTATAATCCTAATAAATCAGTTGTCTAAACATGCATAAAACCCTTATGAGAATTCCTAAATCTAACTAGGTTACTACTCAAACATATTATCGGAATAACAACACATCATGAATAGAAAACCGAAAGACTGAATAGATAAGATAAAGGGGTTCGAAATCCTTCTCTCAAAGGTTACAAGTAGCAAGAATCAGCCCCTTAGCAAAATCTCTCAAATCCCAAGCAAGAACAAAGTAAGAACAAGATAAACTGTATAAAGAGTCTGAAACCCTAATTCTAGATTAGAATTAGGGGAAACTTCTGGGTCTTTTTTGCAATTCTTCAAAACTTGTCTTCAACTCGCATATAAGACTATGTCGCGCTCAGTGTCGACCGACACCAAGGTCAGTGTCGGTCGACATCCAGTCGTGGTCGAGACACCAACTTTAGCTCATTGCACCAATCACCAGAAACGTCCTATAATCCCACTCTTTTCTCCAAACGCAAGCCTACATGTCGAAGACTCAATAGACTCGAAAAACCAGGTTAAAGACTCAATATACACAACTATATCATGGTTGAAAACCTAGAAAAACCATGATATATCAACTCCCCCACACTTAGCTCTTGCTTGCCCTCAAGCAAGTAAAAGAACTTAAGTAATAAGAAAGAGGTTTGAAAACTCAGAAATTCATTTCGTCCTAGGAACTTTCGCATTCACATTTACTTAGTAAGCCACTGAAAACTTTCCTGCAGATGTCAAGACACAATATACTTCCCCCACACTTAGCAACTGTCCCAAGTAAACTCCACAATCAAATTAAGATATTCAAGTTCACCACACTAACCTCTGTATACAATTAGGTGCGGTCTTACATGAAGGATTATAGTGTTTGTTCAAGGTTTAATTCCCATATTTCAACCTAACACATAATCTTAACAGATCTAGGTTCTTGCAAAACGAATCATAAAACCAACCAAACCTGGATCATTACCTTTCAGATTGCAGCGGATAATTGATGGTAATGATGAGATCAGTTAGAACAGATGAACAACCTGCTCCTCCTTTGGTATCCACACTCTTACAAGCCGGGATGGCTGCTAGACCAAAGAGATGGATCAGATCAGAAAGAGAGAGTTAGAGAGAGAGACAAACTCGCGGCTACACTGGAGAAATCGCAAGCCCCTAGACTAATCCTTAGGGTTTCGATTTCTTAATCCCTCATTAGCTCTCTAATGGGCCCAAGTCTAATGACTAATGGCTCATTTATCATTTGGGCCCAAGACACAAATCAGACAAAAGCCTGCATTTTGTCTGGCCCAATTCTCTGATCCAATACAGTAAATGCCATTGCATCTTACCGTATTAATTCCATTTAACTTTCCCGTTAGCTATGGTGTGTGACCCTTCGGGATCATACAATACTGGTAATAAGTCCTAAACTTATAGATCATGAGCGGGCTCTAGCAAGTCATCATGATCACCCAGTATTTATGACTTATGTCTGATCTCGACATTTATCATACTTTCTAGAGATAGTACAGTAGATTTCAGGACATTCCCAACAATCTCCCACTTGTACTGGAATCCTACATTCCCTAGTCCTTTTGTCTCAATATCTCGATCTGGCATAAGGCAAGATGCGTGTCATCCTTATATAGCCAGACCATGTTCATCGGACCAGATTTGATACTGACAATGCAAACGACTTGGGCAAGTCCGTTTGGGAATGGCCATTCTCTTACCAGCTATCAAGTCTCCGATTGGCCTAGAGATATTACCTCCGTTAAACGGCAGGGACAAATCCCATCTTGTTCCATCACTATGAACTACACAATTCATAATACACCCAACCAAGGTCCGTATAGCTCCCAGTTACGAAACAGCGTTAGACAATGATCAAAGCGTATTACTCCATGTGCAGCCACATGCATGCGAACTCAGGTCTAAGGACTATACTCTATAGTCGTATATGAGAACCTCTTATGACACAGATATTAATATCTTGTAGAGTTCTCATCAGCGGGCCATGTCCGGTCATATGTTCCCCTACATATACCTATGTGTCGACTTTGATGCCGCGCATCTATGACCCCTCGAAACTTGGTCATAAGTCTCAACACAATCCAGTCTCAACAGCTTGTTGGTGTTCCAATTTCAACAACCTTCGACTATGGACACTATGATTTATGTCATTTCGTTAAATATGGGGTTTCAGGATCAAGTCTACTCATGTACTTCGATGGCCCATATATAATGACATGAATCATTTTGGAACGATTATTTTATATCACAGTTAAAAAATAATCCAGAAATAAAAATTTCAATAACATTTAAAATGTTTACATGAACCAATCAAAATAACTAAAACAAAAGCCCTCACAACTCCCACTCAAAAAGAGATTACATTTGAATATCTCTAATTCCTACAGCAGCAGTATGCAACTCGTGCTTAGGTCTCGGGAGTGGCTTTGTCAACGGGTCAGCCACGTTCTCATCAGTGGGAACTCTGCTGACCATCACTTCACCTCTATTCACTATATCACGAATCAGGTGATACCTTCTCATAATGTGTTTGGATTTCTGATGATGTCTCGGTTCCTTGGCTTGAGCAATTGCACCATTGTTGTCACAATACAGTGCTAGAGGCTCAGTGGCATTTGGGAATACACTGATTTCAATCAAGAAGTTCCTTATCCAAACTCCTTCCTTCGCAGCTTCTGAAGCAGCGATGTATTCAGCTTCAGTTGTGGAATCTGCCACGGTGCTCTGCTTGGAACTCTTCCAACTTACTACACCGCCATTCAGACAGAAGATGTAGCCAGACTGTGACCGGAAATCATCCTTATCTGTCTGAAAACTTGCATCCGTGAATCCACTGATTTCAAGCACTTCACTTCCTCCGTAAACCAAGAACTTATCCTTAGTATTCCTCAAATACTTCAGGATATTCTTTACGGCAATCCAGTGACTCTCACCTGGATTAGATTGGTACCTACTCGTCATGCTTAGTGCATAAGCAACATCAGGACGAGTACAGATCATGGCATACATGATAGATCCTATAGCCGAAGCATAAGGAATCCTACTCATGCGCTTAAGCTCATCAGGTGTTTTAGGACACTGATCCTTGCTTAGTGTAGCACCATGTATCATTGGCGTGAACCCCTTCTTGGATTTATCCATTCCGAATCGATGCAGGACTTTATCTATATAAGCATCTTGACAAAGTCCAATCAGCCTTTTAGATCTGTCTCTAAAGATTCGGATTCCAAGAACATACGCGGCTTCACCCATGTCCTTCATGGAAAAACAACTTCCCAGCCAGTCTTTAACAGACTTCAGCATTGGAATATCATTTCCAAGAAGCAATATGTCATCGACATATAGGATAAGAAACGCCACTTTGCTCCCACTAGTTTTCTTATACACACATTGTTCCTCTTGGTTTCTGATGAAGTCAAAGTTCTTTATTGCTTCATCAAAACGAAGATTCCAACTCCTCGATGCTTGCTTCAATCCATAAATGGATTTGTGAAGCTTGCATACTTTCCCAGCATTCTTAGGATCAATGTAACCGTCAGGTTGTGTCATATGCACATCCTCCTCCAAGATTCCATTCAGGAAGGCGGTTTTCACATCCATCTGCCAAATCTCATAGTCATAATAAGCGGCAGTCGCTAGGAGAATCCGAATTGATTTCATCATTGCCACTGGTGAATAGGTTTCATCATAGTCTATACCATGAATTTGCTTGAAACCTTTTGCCACCAACCTGGCCTTGTAAATCTGGACATTGCCATCCATGTCAATCTTCTTCTTGAAGATCCATTTACACTCGATGGCTTTTGCACCAGCAGGTAAATCAACCAGTGAAAACACTCGGTTAGCAGACATGGAGTCCATCTCGGATTCTGTGGCTTCACGCCACTTTAAGGAGTCAGGGCCCATCATGGCTTCTGCAAAGTTCGAGGGTTCATCACCGTCAATGATCAAAAGATCATGGCAATTAGTCACGAGGAATCCCTGATATCTATCAGGTTCGTGACGGATCCTTCCGGATCTTCGAACTTCAGGTACTGCAGATTCAGGTTCTATTACAACTTCATGTAATTCATCCTGCTGTTCTTCCTCATTAGGTTGAACAGGTTCCTGTCCTTCTTGAATTTCATCAAGTTGTACCTTACTCCCACTGTCTTTTCTAGAGAGAAACTCCCTTTCAAGAAAAGTACAATCCCGAGCAACAAAGATTTTGTTCTCGGATCGCAGATAGAAGTAATAAGCCTTGGTATCCCTAGGATAACCAATGAAGTAGCATTTGTCAGATTTTGGTGTAAGCTTGTCTGAGATTAATCTTTTGACATAGGCTTCACAACCCCAAATTCTGAGAAAAGACATTGCTGGAGCTTTTCCAGTCCATATCTCATATGGTGTCTTTGCTACTGCCTTTGATGGCACTATGTTCAGTGTGAACGTTGCGGTGAGCAAAGCATATCCCCAAAGGGATATAGGAAGGTCTGTGTGACTCATCATGGATCGGACCATATCTAACAATGTCCGATTCCTTCTCTCAGACACACCATTCCACTGAGGTGTTCCAGGAGGTGTGAGTTGGGAGATAATCCCACACTCACTTAGATGATCACGAAATTCCTGGCTCAAGTATTCTCCTCCTCGGTCCGACCGAAGAGCCTTAATACTTTTACCAAGCTGGTTCTGTACTTCATTCTGGAATTCTTTGAACTTTTCAAAGGTTTCCGACTTATGTTTCATCAAGTAGACATATCCATATCTACTGAAATCATCAGTGAATGTAATGAAGTACTGAAAGTTTCCTCTAGCACTTGTGGACATTGGGCCACACACGTCAGTATGTATCAGGCCCAATAGTTCACTGGCCCTTTCTGTGGGTTTATTGAAAGGGGCCCGTGTCATTTTGCCCATTAGGCAAGATTCGCATTGCTCACAAGACTCAAAGTCAAATGAGCCCAAGAGTCCATTTGAATGGAGCCTCTTGACGCGTTTCTCACTAATGTGCCCCAAACGACAATGCCAGAGAAACGTTTCATTTTCTTCGTTAGATTTGAAACGTTATGTATTTATGTTATATACTGGAGCAGATTGATCCAGCATGTACAGCCCATTTATAAGAGGGGCACAGCCATAGAACATATCATTGAGATTAAAGGAACACAATTTATTCTTAATAGAAAAATCAAATCCTTGCAAATCCAACAATGAAACTGAAATGATATTTCTGCTTATAGCAGGTACAAAATAACAATTCTCAAGTTCTAAAATCAATCCAGAAGGTAAAGACAACAAGTAAGTGCCAACGGCCAGTGCTGGAACCTTCGCTCCATTGCCAACCCGCAACTCTACTTGCCCTTGCTTCAACCTTCTACTGTTGCTGAGCGCCTGCATATTAGTACAAATATGAGCCCCACATCCAGTATCTAATACCCAAGTGGTATTATCAGAAGTAATAGTATTTACTTCAATAACAAAAATACCTGAAGATTTAGTCTCCAAGGACTTCTTCTTCTTCAGACTTTCCTGGTATTTCTTACAGTCCCTGCGGTAATGCCCTGCCTCTTTACAAAAGTGACAGATGTCAGAAGGCCCAGCTTTGGACACGGGCTTGGGCTTGGCGTTTTCATTGCCAACTACTTTGCCCTTTCCCTTGTCTGCAGCGGATTTCTTGAAACCCTTGCCCTTCTGCACCATGAGTACAGACGACTCCTTGGTTTTCTTCAGATTCGGTTCTGCAGTCTTGAGCATACCATGTAGCTCAGGCAACGTCTTTATCAACCCATGCATATTATAGTTCAAAATGAACTGGTCATATGCAGGAGTAAGAGACTGCAGAACGATATCACAAGCAAGCTCTTGGCTTATAGGACAGTCGAGCCTAGTCAAATGATCGAGATAACCCATCATTTTCAGAACATGTGGACTCACTGCTGCATCCTTAGCCATTTTACAGTCCAAGAGATTCTTAACAGTTTGGAATCTCTCTGTACGAGCCTGCTCCTGAAACAACGCTTTCAGATTTGCCATCAGCTCCATGGGACAAGTCAGGCCTTCCCACTGCATCTGCAGTTCGGGAGCCATTGTCGCCAACATCAGGCAAATCACGTCATTAGCATCTGAAGAATGCGTATCCCAAGCATTTTTCACAGCTTGTGCGGCATTATTCGCAGGTCTAGGAGAGAGAGCTCTTTCAAGGACATAAGCCTTCTTCTCCTGCCTGAGCACAAGTCTCAGGTTCCTGGACCAGTTCAGGAAGTTTGATCCGTTCAGTTTGTCCTTCTCAAGGGCAGACCGGATCGAGAAAGTGTTTTGTGTTGTTGTGCTTGACATAGCTGAAAATATGAGATAATAGAGATTTAGTTATTAAGTTCATAAAAGAGCAATCTTAACAACTTATAAGAAAACTCGCATTGTATTCAAAATTTCTTTGTTTAACCTCATAAGAATACAATGATTCTGAGACCCATGTTTAGCTAAATCCAAAGTGGGCCACTGGCCGTCACCCAGAATTAGCTTTACTTGGTAAGCATACACACAGCTAGTTATAACCAATAACTCTCGGTTGTGAATTGGACCCGAGGCCCAAATTCACCAGATGTCTCAAGGCCCGGGACTCCCGATGGCCCAGTCAAGGAAACCAATCTCTTACAGCCAAATAATCACTAAAGTCTGGGACTCCCAATGAAATTAGTGACTATATACTACTTTACTTATGCGAAAACAGACACCTCACACTGTAAGCCATATCTGTAATCGAATAAGCGTTAAGTAGCTGACAAGATTGGAAAGACATCCAAGCTTGATATTGTTTTTGAGGATTTTTAAGTTTTATTTCCAAAAATAGAAGATTACTATTTTGGGAAACTTACTTCTTTTAGAAACTTTCTAAATTTAGTAACATACTAAAAATAGAAATTTCTAATTTAATATTTTATAAATATTTTCGGGTTGGGTCACAAATTATAGGCCCAATTCTTGGCCCAAGACCATAGAATTCCAGTTGGCCCAATAATTTGACATAACCGATTCGGTTTATTAATTCTGGTCCAAGACCAAATTAACTATCAAAACCATCGGTTATTTACTAAACCAGACCAGCTCTAAATTATTTGGTCCAACCAAATCAAACTTAGACCAGCCTTCGGTTTAGGTTAAAATTCAATTTTTGAATTTCAATCCGGTTTAACCAGAAATTAAATAATACCATGTATTAAATAATTTCCAGCAAACCGCGATCCGGGTTAACCGCTTGAACCACCAATTAAATTGGATCGGTTCAGTTAAATCCAAAACCGGGAGGAAACACCTAGTGTTTTAGCCAATTTGATTTAACTTGCGGTTTAGGGCTTTAAACACACGATTAACCGCCAATTAAATGGACCGGTTAAAACGGTGTGGTTTTGGGCAACGAACCGCGAAGCTCGGTTTAACCGATTGACTATTCGCGGGACGTAAAATTTAATGGGCCCAACGATCGTCATGATCGATCGATCATTCACGGCCCATGATCATAATTGATCATCCACGGCCCAATGATCACGATCGATCACGATCGTCCAATCCATCCGATCACGCGGCTTAAGGTGATCGATCATCGATCGATCCAATCGATCTCACGCATCACTTACGGCCCACGCATCACTCGGCCCATCGATTGGCTCATCGTCACACGGCCCTCTCTCGGCTTGCACATCACTCGGCACACGATCAATCATGATCAGCCGAGACATTATGCAAAAAATGATCGATACACACGCATCATTTAATGGATCAGTACACATGATCCAAGCCAAGCCGAGACCATAGCCATATGACACCAAGCGATTAGGGTTCCTATCTTGCTATGCAAGATATCGATTGCAAACAAATGATCCGAGACCAAATTTGCAAGCCGATTTAGGGTTTTAATGGTTCTTAATCAATTTTAGCATAATTGATTCTCTAAACAATTAAACAGCCCTATGATCCAAATTACAAGAAACTAATGCCTTGGCTCTGATACCACTGAAGGATTATAGTGTTTGTTCAAGGTTTAATTCCCATATTTCAACCTAACACATAATCTTAACAGATCTAGGTTCTTGCAAAACGAATCATAAAACCAACCAAACCTGGATCATTACCTTTCAGATTGCAGCGGATAATTGATGGTAATGATGAGATCAGTTAGAACAGATGAACAACCTGCTCCTCCTTTGGTATCCACACTCTTACAAGCCGGGATGGCTGCTAGACCAAAGAGATGGATCAGATCAGAAAGAGAGAGTTAGAGAGAGAGACAAACACGCGGCTACACTGGAGAAATCGCAAGCCCCTAGACTAATCCTTAGGGTTTCGATTTCTTAATCCCTCATTAGCTCTCTAATGGGCCCAAGTCTAATGACTAATGGCTCATTTATCATTTGGGCCCAAGACACAAATCAGACAAAAGCCTGCATTTTGTCTGGCCCAATTCTCTGATCCAATACAGTAAATGCCATTGCATCTTACCGTATTAATTCCATTTAACTTTCCCGTTAGCTATGGTGTGTGACCCTTCGGGATCATACAATACTGGTAATAAGTCCTAAACTTATAGATCATGAGCGGGCTCTAGCAAGTCATCATGATCACCCAGTATTTATGACTTATGTCTGATCTCGACATTTATCATACTTTCTAGAGATAGTACAGTAGATTTCAGACATTCCCAACATTACAGAGGGAGTGTCGATCAGAGAACACATGGACTCAACTCAGTTAGTACTGACCACCAAACTGTCGGTTTCTGGTTCCTTTCTTTTCCCTTTCTCCCTTAGCACTGATTTTTCCCCACTCGGTATCATTTTTTTTTATCAGTTCTCTTCCCTTTTTATTCGGGGTGTAACTTTGGATCTTTCCATGGATACACAAGAGGTAATAGGGGTCTCTACCACTCTCGTGACCACTTCGAAGCTACTAGCTTATCCTCGGTTTTAATCTCTCTTTTTTTACTTTCAAGGGAGGGAAAAATCAGGAACCATACTCAAACAGGATCACAGGCTGTGTCAAGTACATCAGAGGAATCCGATCCAGAGATCTCAAGCCCCTAAAAAAATAAAGTCAGAATTAGAGGTGAAGTTAGTGATGGATCCTCTGAATACCTGGTTAGATATGGGTGTCCTTGGTAACTTGATCTGTTTGGGGTTTTCTAATAGTCATAGAATTACTGCAAGTCTGTCCAATGGTCACTTAGTTCCTGTTCCAGCGAAAAATTTCCTCAAAAATCATTGTTTCATATACATTTTGACTCAATAAAACCAATTTGAAAACAAGTGAAAATAAGGGACTGGCTCTAAGAAAACAAAACACAATGTCAGTAGCCACCTCCCCCACACTTAGACTGCACTGTCCCCAGTGCAATCGTAGCATGAGATCGGTATAAATCAATCTAGAACCAAGGAGTTATTGAGCTGAAAATCCAAACCTGAACACGGCCGATGTCGACCGACACTGACCTTAGTGTCGGTCGACATCAAGCTCGTGTGAGTATACGCAGGATGATCAAATCGGCCATGGTTAAGTTCATGAGTTAGCACTCAATTCCTCACCAGTTAGCTGCGTTAAGTCACTCAAGATCACATCAAAAACAACAGTGGAGATGCATAAACTCAAATAGTCAAAGTTCCAAGCAAATAAGACTGATAGACTGACTCAAAAGAAACATCAAAATGACTCAAGAAAAGGAAAAAGAAAAACAAACGCAGAATCAGCAGCAAGTGTCTAGAAGACTGGAGAGTCTCGGGTTTTTAAGAAGACTTACCTCGATTTCATCGATGTCGGGCGACATCAACCTTCGATGTCGGCCGACACTACTGATAGGCTCAGAGTTTTAATCCTATTCTACTGCAAGTGCACAGTTATGCTATTGTAGAATAAAAGGTATCGAATCCCACAAAGACTCTAGTTTGACGCGATAGACTATATGTAATCGAATTAAGCTATTCGAATAGATTGAAAGCAGTAAACAAGCAAGTAATTTAAAGAGAGGTGTAAGCAATTAACGAAGGTGTCAGGTTCAGGGAAGTTCTCAGGAAATCAAGGAATCAGATCAATCAATTAACAGGATTCAGATATTGATGTTCTAGAACTAGAATCACAGAGATATAGCAAACCAACTCTCGCTGTGAATACTAACTATGTCTAACAACCTAGAAAGTCAACTCTCGTTTCGAATCCTAGAGTTCTAAACAAGCATTAAGAACAGGTTCTATCGGTTCACAATTCTTCTAAACCAAATCTCTTTGTATCTAGTCAAATTTCTCACATTAAGTTTATTCAGATTATAACTCACACTCTCGCGCTATTGTTATTTATCTCAGATCTAAACCCTAGGTGATCAGTCTAGAATCCAGCATTAAGAACAACCTAGATGAAGAATTAGATGTTAAGAATCCAAATTAATCAATTAAACTAACAATCCATGAAATCCCTAACGAGAATCCCTAAACCTAACAAGGAGATCTACTCAGACATGGCAATTGAAACAACAGACATGATGAATAAAAAACCAAATAGCATAAAAGAGATATAAAAACTGGGGTTCGAAATCAAGTCTCTCTCGAGTACAAGATCAGCCCCAAAACTCAATCTCTAATAAAACCTAGCGTATCAAAAGCGTAGCCTAACAAGTGGATGAAAAACTAATTAAATAGTCTAAAACACGAATAGAGCTTACATGTAAATATGGTAATCTTCTGGGCCTTATTGCAATTCCTCAAAAGTCTCATTAACTCGCGTAGAATTTCTGAATCGCGATCAGTGTCGATCGATACTAAGAGTAGTGTCGATCGACACTCACTCCAAGTATGGACTCCGACTTCTTCTTTTCTGCACAGATTCCCAATAGGCTCCAAAATGCACCAATATCTCCAAATAAGCTCCAAACGTGCATAAACCTGTAGAGGACACAAAAGACTACAAAAACACCTAAAAGACTTTAAGTAAAGACTTATATCATGGCCTGAAAACCGGTAAAAACCATGATATATATCATGGTTTGGAGTCTTTTACAGGTGTTATTAGGTACATGCACGTTTGGAGCGGAATTGGAGATTATGGAGCTTTCTGGAGCATTTTGGTGTTTTGACCCGAGAGATAGAGTTCACCGTCCAGAACAAAGATCTGTGTCGATCGACGCACATCAACATCGATCGATGCACAGCGAGTTGGGGCCAGTCTCGGCGAGAGTTAATGAAGAATGATGAATTTGCACTTATGCCGAGAAGTTCCAGATATTTACACAGAAGCCCCAAGACGTGATTAGGCTAATATAATTAGGTTTTAGAGTCTTATTTTAGATACGCTTTGATACTTTGAGCAGAGAGTTAGAGAGAGATTTTGGGGCTGATCTGAACCTGTACTGCATCCTGTTTTTGGAGAAGATTTCGAACCCTTTTACTTCTTTAATCTCTTATATGCAATTTATTTATTCATTGATTATGTTTACATCATCTATGTCTGAGTAGATTCATAGTTAGGTTTAGGGTTTCTCATATAGGATTTAATGACTTGCTAGATTTGTTTATTTCAGTTAAGGATTCATAACTTTAATGTTCTTCAATCTAAATTGTGTTTAATGCTAGTTCTAACCTGATCACTTAGAATCTAGACTTTAGGTTGCTAAATTGACACGACAGTGTGGTTTAGAATCTGAACTATTTAGGTTGAGCAATTGAATTACTCGCAAAGGAATTTGGTTTAATTGAATTGTGAACATATCGAACTTGATTATAAAGCTGGTTTAATCTGTTAGTAATTACAAAGACATTTGGATTGCTGCACTTAGACTTAGAGAATTCTCACAACGACAGTTGGTTAATTTTATATCCGTGTTTGAGTTCTAGAACTGAGCTTAATTAGATCTTGACTGAATGATTTATCTGCTTGTCTGATTTCTTGAGAACACCCTAGACTTAGCGCTTTTAGTTAACTGATTTCAAACCAATCTTGCTATTGATTTACTTTCTTGCATTGCTTTTAGTTTCACATCACATTGCTTTTCTCCTAGTTTAATCTTTACTGTTCTTAATCTATCGTTGACCGGAGTCTCTGTGGATTTCGATACCCTATATACTATAATTGCATTAACTGTGCACTTGCAGTAGAATAGGATTAAAACTTGACCCTATCAAGTTTTGGCGCCGTTGCCGGGGACTCTTTTGAGTCTTCGATAGATTTGAGCTTAGTGTTTAGACTAGGTTTTTCGTTTTTGTTTTTAGTTACTAATTTTCTTTCTTTTTCTTGCGTTTCAGGTACGCCTGTAATCGCCCTGCATCGATCGACACAGTCCTGTGTGTCGATCGACATCGTTTCGCATCTGCATCGATCAACGCTACTCTTGCATCGGTCGACACAAGGCGAAACGCGAACTGAAACAATCGTTGTTGTCCTTTGCATCGATCGACGCATCACGAAAGATGATGGGAATGATGGAACGGATCTTGGAAAATCAGCAGAATAACTCATTCTGCAGAGACTATGGTTCTTACTCTTTCACCAGAGATTATGAATCTTCATCATATCAGCCTGTTCCTCCTCAAAATACGCAGTCTGATAAGCTGATAAGTATGATGGAGCAGTTACTGGAAAGACAGAAAAAGGATTTGAACTACATCAATAGCTCTGGATTCCAAGGAAACAAGTTTGGTAATCAGCAAGGTAATAAGTTCTTCAATGGTGGACAGAAGAGTGCTTTTACAGGCAACCAGAATTCTTCTGGATATGGACAGACTGCTGGATATCAGAAGCCTTTTCAGCATGGTAATTCTTATCAGAGGACTTATGGATCATCCTCCTATCAGACACCTCCTCCTGCTAGTGCTTTTGAGAGAAAGATGGAAGCAATGATGGAGCAGTTGCTAGAGGATCAGACTAAGACTGATGTAGACTTCAACAGGAAGCTGGATGTTGTGTATGAAGATCTGAATGGGAAGTTTGTATCCTTGAATACACATGTGAAGCAGTTGGATACACAAGTGAACCAAATTTCGAGCTCAGTTAATGGAAAGAATGTTATAGACACCCACATCAAAGCTTGGATAGTTCAGATTGATGATGGGTCAAACCAAGGAGAGAAATTTGAGTTTCATACAGCTGAACTCGTGGAAGAGGCTGAGCAACCCGAGACTGAAGCAAAAGTGTCGGCTGGAATCTGTGATGAATTAAATGCTTCGATCGTTGAACCAAACGCATTGATCGTTGCATATCGTGAGGAATCAGACTCGGTTATTTCTCGTGGTGCTGCTGAAGAGAAGGCTCCCAAACCCACTACACCCTTTCCTGTGGTATGTGAAATGTCTCAGCAGGAACTTAATGCGGTCAGACAGCTGGAAGAGACGAATGAGGAGTTTGAAGAAGAGCCATATTCTGATGATCCACCATATCACCCTTGTGTGCAGAGATACTTAGGAAAGATGCTGCCTTTGGACGAAGAGCTGAAAGATTGGGTGATAGTGGTTCCCCGACAGATTAGTGAGGTGGTTCTAACCAAGATTCCTAAGAAGCTACCTGATCCTGGTGTCTTTGTGCTGAGTTGTTCTATATTCGAAGATAGCTTCAGACGTTCTCTGTGTGACTTAGGAGCTGCTGGAAGTCTCATGCCATACTTTGTGGCAGAGAAGCTGGGGATGACGGATATTTTGCCTACTAAGACCTCTCTTGTCCTAGCTTATCAGTCAATAAGGATTCCAGAAGGAGTTCTTAAGGACGTCCCAGTGAGAGTTGGAAACTACTTGGTTCCAACAGACTTCTTGGTGATTAAGAACGACAGTGAGCCTGATGATGTCTTGATACTTAGGAGACCATTCTTAGCCACAGCTGGAGCAGTGATTGATGTGAGGAACAGTCTGATTGATCTCCATCTGGGATATGAGCCTCTGCACTTTGATATGGATATGCTGCGCAAGCCACAGATTGATGGTCAGACCTTCACCATTAGAGATGGAGATGGAGAGCAGACGAGTGAGACATTGGTTCCTGATCCTGGAGATCATCACATTCCTTCTTTTCTTGGACGAACCCACAGTGATACAGCTTACTCTCCGCCTTGGATGAGGAGACTTTCACAGAGGCATTCACAGTCTCTGTTGAAACCTCCCGGAGCTTGATTCTTGTTCGTCCGGTCAAGCTAATGACCTTAAACAAGCGCTGAGTGGGAGGCAACCCACTGTTAGGTGTTAGTGTTTTTCTTATTTATTTTTAGTGTTTTTCTTAGGATTTAACGTTTTGGTTTTGTTTTTGCTAAGTTTTTAATACAGAACACTGTCTGGAGATGTGTGACGATCGTTGCGGTCTTGTGCAACGGTCGTTGCAGGGAGAAATGACGAGGAGATGTGATCGCCTTGTGACGATCGTTGCGGTCCTGTACAACGGTCGTTGCAACTGGTTTAAATTGAAATTAAAGGTACGTTGAGCTAAACCGGAATCGACCCGGTTCACAAGCGACGATCGTTGCTCATCTGCAACGATCGTTGCACCCACGACCAGGTAAGTGCCTTAAACCCGTTTCACTTCTCTTCTTCTCCACTTCACCGTCCGTATAACCGAGACTCCATCTCCCTAAATCACTCAAATCTTCATCGTTTTCACTGATTCAAAGCTCAATTCTCCTTATTTTTACACGCTTTATCTATTTCTCTAACCCATTCGAAGCAAATCCGAGGTAATGTGTCTCAATTTCATCATTTTTGGATTCGATTTTAGGGTTTTGGAATTAGGAGATTTTGGCTTGAGAATGATGATTATGCACTATTATAGACTTGATTTAGGGTGATTGGTGATGGATTCATGCTGTTTATGGGATTGTTGGACTGAATTTTGCACGATTTGAATCGTTACTTAGCGACTGTAAAATCGCTTTGCAACGATCGTCGCACTTGTGCAACGATCATTGCTCTGCGATTTCACAGAGAGTCTGCCGAGACTAATTACGCTTTATTTCTTTGTTGCAGATGGCTACTCGCAGACAATCCCGCAAACATAGAGCTACCACAGCAGCTGCAGCTGCAGGGCATCTGCCATCAGAGTGGTTCCCTCGAGACTCGGATCCACCTGAGGATTATCAGAGAGATCGTGAGGCCATAGCATTGCCTTGGCCCAGAGCAGATAAGACGGAAATCCCGACAGATAAGAACTGGGGAATGGAGATTGCTGAGCTGCTTAAGACTGATGAATTCACAGAGAGGCCGTTGCATGATCACTGGGATGAGTACGATACACTGCTCTACAATGGGTGGTGTCACATGACGATCAAGCCAACCAAGTTTGCGGACTATTGGACTTGTAGAGGTCTAGGCATTGATGAGCATGTTCTGACATTGTGCAAGGGCATTGGTCTGAGGACAATGCCTATGCAGTATTATGAGTTGTATCCCGATCTGGTTAGACAGTTGCTGGCTACCTGCAGAGTGATCTATCCTGACCCGGAGAACACGAGAGCTTCAGGAGGTATCTTTACCTTCATGTGCCTAGGAGTCAGGTATAGGATCCCGCTTCTTGATATCTACCGGATTTATGGATTTAGCACTGAGCCTACACGCACCGGTATATCTCTTCCGTGGGAAGCACCAGAGGCTCAGTATTTCTGGGATCACATTGGTAATGGCAGATACGACTCACGGACTACGAAGGTGATTCAGGTTAGGCATCTTGTTCTCTGATATATGGCACGCATCTTGGGATATACTCTGTTGTGCAAAGCTGAAGCGAACAAGATGCGTAAGAACGAGCTGGAGATGCTTTTCCGTGGACTTGGAGCGCAGCTCGCTGACATTGAGTTGAGAGATTCCACCAGAGGACTCAACTTAGGAGCTGTGTTTGCTCATCACCTGTGCTCTCTGCAGAAGAAGGCTTACGATGGGAAGGGCACTGAGTCAGTAGGGAGTTTGCTCACTCCCATCTTCAGACATTGCAGGATCCCATTAGAGGGTACAGAGTGTGATGACAGCAAGGAGTATCTTGATTTTACTCACCTGCAGAGTGCTACCTGCCTGAAGGAGGGACGCATATGGGTGTATTATGACACTAGTGCTAGGAAGCATGGTGTAGACCTTCCTGCTGCTGATCTGACTAAGATCGATACGCTGGCTGCTTTGAGTTTCCAGCCTCCTACACGCGATCAGCGCAGCGTTCCTACGATGGCACATCCTCTAGGCGAGCCTTCTACGAGAGCCTCTTCTTCTTATGCGCCTGCACCTGAGCCTGCTGCACATGACATAGGCCCTTATCCTGATCCATCAGTTCCTCTGGGAGAGATGTCTGAGACTGAGTGGAGAGAGCGTCAGGATGGGATACTGAAGACTATCTGGGATTGGATGCGTGGCTGCACTTGCAGGAGACAGCCACAGATTTATCAGCCCGTTCCTTCCCGTAGACGTAGACAGCGCTCTCCGACTCCAGCTTCTTCGAGTGGTACTGATCGCTATGATGGCATAGATGACGAGCGAGAGTAGTGGCATTTTCAGACTACGGTTCTGTATTTCCTTTTCACTTTTTCTTTTTGCATTTTTCTTTTGATTTCCTTAGGAAACTTATGTTTGGATGATTTGTTTACATTGAGACTATCAGTTGCTTTGATTTTGTCTGTTTGCAGTGTTTTTCAGCTTGCAGGTTTGAAATTGGAGTTTTTCTTACGGACTAACCTGCTAACTTGCTGACTGATCCGAGAATTCGCAGTGCGTCGATCGACACACCTGTGTGTCGATCGTCACAACACGAGAAATCTCATTGCAGCGATCGTTGCGGTCCTGAGCAATGATCGACCCATGACGCAAATCGCCCAGCAACGATCGACGCACTTTGTGCAACGGTCGATGCAGGTGCGACAGAGGTAAAAATCAGACAGAACTTAACTCATCCATTAACATTTTTATTTTTCTTTTACCAACCCTTAGCTTGACACTACTGGGGACAGTGTGGTTTAAGTGTGGGGGAGGTAGCTACTGACTTTATCTTTCTGTTTTCTTAGAGTCAGTCCTGTTTTCAAAAAAAAAAATTTTATTGAGTCAAAACGGTTTAAGTAAGAAACGATGAATTTTTGAGAAGTTAACAGCACTTGCAGGAACTTAAGTGACCATTGGGATGAAGTTGCAGATGATCTATGACTATTAGAAAACCCCAACACGGATCAGCCTACTGAGAACACCCACATCACTTTAGGTATCAGAGGATCCTTTACTGACTTCACCATTAATATTGACTTAATTTTCTCACCTAAGGGCTTGGAATACCTTGAGTCGGATTCCTCTGTTGGTTCTGACACAGCTTGTAAACCTGTCCAATTTGGTTCCCTTCTCCCCTTCTCTAAAGTAAAAAAAAAAAGAGTATAATAAGCTGAGGATGAGCTAGTAGCTCCGAAGTGGTCGCGGGGGTGGTAGCTACCACTATTACCTCCTGTGCATCCATGGAATGTGTCCAAAGTACACCCCATAATTGGAAAAACACTGATAAAAAAAAATAAAATGATACCCAGTGGGGAAAATCAGTTGTTAAGGAAGGGAAAAGAGAAGAAAGGAATCAGAGAAAGATAGTATGGTGGTCTAGAGCTGATAGAGTAAGAGTCCATGTGCCCTTTGATCGATAATCCTTAGGTGAGACCGCACTTAAATACTTAAGAAGTCAGTAGGGTGAATTTGAATGCTTGAATGTGATTGTGGAGTTTACTTGGGACAGTTGCTAAGTGTGCGGGAAGTATATGTTGGTCTTGATGTCTGCAGATGAAATCTTTCATGTGGCTTACTAAGGGGAATCTGAGTGTTGTTGCTTCTAAGATGAAAAGAGTTTCTGAAAGTTTTCAAACCTCTTCACCATGTTTTAGTTCTTTGTTTTGCTTGAGGACAAGCAAAGGCTAAGTGTGGGGGAGTTGATATATCATGGTTTTTACCCGTTTTAGACCATGATATAAGTATGCTTTAGAGTCTTTTTAGAGTCTTTTACAGGTGTTATTAGGTACATGCACGTTTGGAGCAGAATTGGTATGGAGCTTTTTGGAGCATTTTGGTGTTTTGACCCGAGAGATAGAGTTCACCGTCCAGAACAGAGATCTGTGTCGATCGACGCACATCAGCATCAATCGATGCACAGCGAGTTGGGCCAGTCTCGGCGAGAGGTAATGAAGAATGATGAATTTGCACTTATGCCCAGAAGTTCCAGATATTTACACATAAGCCCCAAGACATGATTAGGCTAATATAATTAGGTTTTAGAGTTTTATTTTAGATACGCTTTGATACTTTGAGCAGAAAGTTAGAGTGAGATTTTGGGGCTGGTCTGAACCTGTACTGCATCCTGTTTTTGGAGAAGATTTCGAACCCCTTTACTTCTTTAATCTCTTATATGCAATTTATTTATTCATTAATTATGTTTACATCATCTATGTCTGAGTAGATTCATAGTTAGGTTTAGGGTTTCTCACATAGGATTTCATGACTTGCTAGATTCGTTTATTTCAGTTAAGGATTCATAACTTTAATGTTCTTCAATCTAAATTGTGTTTAATGCTAGTTCTAACGTGATCACTTAGAATCTAGACTTTAGGTTGCTAAATTGACACGACAGTGTGGTTTAGAATCTGAACTATTTAGGCTAAGCAATTGAATTATTCGCAAAGGAATTTGGTTTAATTGAATTGTGAACATATCGAACTTGATTATAAAGCTGGTTTAATCTGTTAGTAATTACAAAGACATTTGGATTGCTGCACTTAGACTTAGAAAATTCTCACAACGACAGTTGGTTAATTTTATATCCGTGTTTGAGTTCTAGAACTGAGCTTAATTAGATCCTGACTGAATGATTTATCTGCTTGTCAGATTTCCTGAGAACACCCTAGACTTAGCGCTTTTAGTTAACTGCTTTCAAACCAATCTTGATATTGATTTACTTTCTTGCATTGCTTTTAGTTTCACATCACATTGATTTTCTCCTAGTTTAATCTTTACTGTTCTTAATCTATCGTTGACCGGAGTCTCTGTGGATTTCGATACCCTATATACTATAATTGCATTAACTGTGCACTTGCAGTAGAATAGGATTAAAACCTGACCCTATCATATATCAACTCCCCCACACTTAGCTCTTGCTTGTCCTCAAGCAAACATAGAACTAAGAATAGAGAAAGAAGTTTGAAAAAACAGAAACCTCATTTCGTCTTAGGAACATCGCATTCACATTCACTTAGTAATCCACTGAAAACATTCCTGCAGAGATCAAGACCACAATGTACTTCCCTCACACTTAGCAACTGTCCCAAGTAAACTCTACAATCAGATTAGGACATTCAAGTTCATCACACTAGCTTCTGTATACAATTAGGTGCAGTCTCACAGAGGGAGTATCGAATCAAAGGACACATGGACTCAACCTATTCAGTATCTGACCACCAAACTGTCGGTTTCTGGTTTCTTTCTTTTTCCTTTCACCCTTAGAACTGATTTTTTTCCCACTGGGTCTCATTTTATTTTTTTTATCAGTGCTCTTCCTTTTTTATTGGGGTTTAACTTTGGATCTTTCCATGGATACACAGGAGGTAATAAGGGTCTCTACCACTCCCGTGACCACTTTGAAGCTACTAGCTTATCCTCAGTTTTTATCTCTCTTATTTTTTTACTTTCAAGGGAGGGGAAAATCAGAAACCATACTTTAGAACAGGATCATAGGCTGTGTCAAACACATCAAAGGAATCCGACCCAAAGATTACCAAGCCCCTAGGTGAGAAATTAAAGTCAAGATTTAAGCGTGAGACTAGTGATGGATCCTATGAATACCTGGTTAGATATGGGTGTCCTTGGTAAGTTGATCCGTTTGGGGTTTTCTAATAGTCATAGAGGTTCTGAAAGTCTGTCCAATGGTCACTTAGTTCCTGTTCCAGCGAAAAATTTCCTCGAAAAATCATAGTTTCATACTGATTTTGACTCAATAAAACAATTTGAAAACCAAAGAAAACAGAAGGACTGACACTAAGAAAACAAAGCAAACGGTGGTCAGTAACTACCTCCCCCACACTTAAACAACACTGTCCTCAGTGTTATCGCAGCTTGGGTTCGGGAGAACAAGGTATAAATCAACGAAAACCTCAGAAAATCAGAAACCTTACCTGCTAGCATGGTTGGTGTCGACCGACACACAACCAGTGTCGAACGACACGAGGCTTAGGTCGACACTAATCTGATCCAAATCGAGCGTCCTCGATTACGGTTCGTGTTTTTGAGTTTGATGTCGACCGACACTAGTTCGGTGTCGATTGACACTGCTGTCTGCAAACATGTTCATCACTTTCTGAAACACCAAAAAGCAGAAAAATTAAAGAAACAAAATCCTAAAACCAAAAAGAAAAGAAAAACTGACCCAACAGTGGGTTGCCTCCCACTCAGCGCTTGTTTTTAGTCATTAGCTTGACTATGGGTAGGAGATCAGACTCATGGGGGTTTCAACAGAGGCTTTGAGTGCCTTTGCGAAAGTCTCCTCATCCATGGCGGTGTATATGCGTTGTGCACATGAGACTGACCGAGAAACTTGGGAATCGCATCAAGGTCAGGTGGAACATTTCGTTTCCTGACTCTATTCCCTGCAAAATCAGCATCAGAGTCAGCATATTTAAAGTCAGAGAATGCATAACCTTGGCTTGACCATATGTGGCTTAGATGTGATGTCTGGAGCTTTCTGCTTGAGAGCAGTTATAGGCTTTGAAGATGTTAGAGCAGGCTCAGTATGAACCGCCATCTTCTCCTCTCCAATCGCAGTCTCTGGTTCTATCTCAACACTGAAACTCTGTCCATCAATAGTGGATATTTGCAACCCATCCATCTTGACTTGCAAAGGTTTATCTCCCAGTTGGAGATTAATCAGACCATATCGCACATCAATTACGGCTCCAGCAGTGGCTAAAAAGGATCTACCAAGTAGTAGAGGATCATCAGGCTCAATCTCATACTTCAGTACCACAAAGTCCGTTGGAATAAAGTAGTTTCCAACTCTGAGAGGGATGTTCTCAAGAACTCCTTCTGGATACCTCTTCATCGATCAGCTAGGAGAAGAGAGATCCTAGTGGGATGGAAGTTCAACAGTCCCAATCTCGTAGCCACAGAGTATGGCATGAGATTTACACTTGAGCCAAGATCACACAATGACCTCTTAAATCTGTCTCTGTATATAGAACAGTCTATCATGGAACTCCCTGGATCCTTTAATTTCTCAGGAATCCTACCATGAATAATAACATCGCACACTTCAAAGACCATCAAGACACCTTCTTCTTCAGTCATGTTACCAGAAAGTATGTTTGTAACACATCTCCTCACCATAGGAATGTTCTTAACAGCATAAATCAATGGGGCTTCAGTTAGCTTATCTCTCATCATCTTCATGTAATTTTCTAATTGAATCTCTTGCTTAGACATCCTTGGGAAAGGAATCTTCAGTTTGTAGACCTTTTCCTCAACCATATTCGGCTTCTCTGGACAAATTGGCTGCTCACGCCCATGATGTCTATCGATACCGAAGTGATGTCGATCGACATTGACACTATTAAAGTCGACCTTGATGTCGAGATGGGTCGATTTCGATCTGTCACGAAAACTCAAAACGGATGTCGACCGACACGGATGTGTGTCGATCGACATATTATCTGTAGCTCGAAAATCAATCGAATTTTGCAGCTCTGATGCCTTTAGCTCATTTTTCTGCTCAACTTCATCTCTTACCAAAACCGCCTTATCATTTTCTTTCTGAGGTTGAGTGATCCTTTCCTTAATACCGGCCTCTGCTTGTGTCATCCTAGCATCCAGATTATCAACTCTGCTTGTCAAAGTTTCCAATTTCCCACTTAGATCTTGATACATGGAATCTAGCTTCCCATTCAGATCTTTTGTCATCTTATTCTGCCTAAGAAGCAACTGCTCAAGCATGGACTCAATCTTTGTCAGCTCATTAGTGGGAGGGGTTGGGTGAGATAAATAAACATAATTTCTCGATCTCGAAGCATAACTAGAACCTTGTCTCTGCTGATTTCCAAGTGTCTGTCCATGATAATTAGCCCCAGCTATATAGTTCACCTCTGCAAACTCTTCAGTTTCTGCATCAGATCGGATTTGCCTCTTTCTAAATAGGATGTTGTGGACAGAATCAACCTTGTCTCTTATCTCGGCCATCAGCAAGTTATCATCTTTGCCACCAGATCTCTGCCTCTCCTTGTCAGCATTCTTGACACTATTGCTAGTTATCAAGTTCTCAATAAGCTCTTTAGCTTCTTCTGGAGTCTTGGTATAGAAGTCCCCATTGCTTGCTGCGTCCATAGCTCTTTGATACCAAAAGTCCAAACCTCTGAAAAATGCGCTTAGCAGCTGAACCTCAGAGAAACCATGATGTGGACAATCTCTCTGGTACATTTTGAAACGCGCCCAAGCCGCTTTCAGGGCTTCTGTAGGTCCCTGCTCGAATGTCAAGAGGTCTTGTCTAAGCTGTTCGGATCTAGCATCGTCATAAAAGTGTATAAGGAAACCACTTTTGACTGCATCCCAAGTGGTCAAAGATCCTGGTGGTAGCTGTTTCAACCAGTGAGCTGCTTCTCTATTAAGAGAGAATGGGAAGAGATTACAGAAAAGATAATCAGAAGAAACTCCCTCAGCCTTAATACTGCTAGCCAATTCTTCAAATGTGTCTATGTGATCCATAGGATGTTCGCTAGAAAGATCATGGAACTGATGCTGCCCAACCAATGCGTAGTACTCTGGTTTCAGCCTGAACTCAGCTCTGGTAAACGGAGGCGGTCGAATCGCAGACCGATTAGCACAGAACTGATCCGGTCTGTTGTAATCAGCAAGTGTCTTCTCGCGACCAGTCTCCTGTTGTGCATGTTCCGCGCCCACGGCAACATTTGGCACGATGGGATTTCCTTCCCCATCCGGTTTCTGACCTTCAAATATGACACTCCTGGTCTCGTAAAATGTCGTTTTCACAGCGAATCAGAATCATAGGTTCCATAGAGAGAAACCTGCTAAGTGCTCAAGCTCTCGCTGTCTCTGGTCGCGGTTGGTGTCGATCGATTCAAAATTAGTGTCGATCGACACTATGCGATTCCTGCGATACCAAATAAACAAGACCGTGAGTAAACAGAAAGTAAAAGAAAAATGCTTAGTCTAAATTCTAATACTGAATCTATCGGCGAACTCAAAGAGTCCCCGGCAATGGCGCCAAAAACTTGATAGACTCAGAGTTTTAATTCTATTCTACTGCAAGTGCACAGTTATGCTATTGTAGAATAAAAGGTATCGAATCCCACAAAGACTCTAGTTTGAAGCGATAGACTATATGTAATCGAATTAAGCTATTCGAATAGATTGAAAGCAGTAAACAAGCAAGTAATTTAAAGAGAGGTGTAAGCAATTAACGAAGGTGTCAGGTTCAGGGAAGTTCTCAGGAAATCAAGGAATCAGATCAATCAATTAACAGGATTCAGATATTGATGTTCTAGAACTAGAATCACAGAGATATAGCAAACCAACTCTCGCTGTGAATACTAACTATGTCTAACAACCTAGAAAGCCAACTCTCGTTTCGAATCCTAGAGTTCTAAACAAGCATTAAGAACAGGTTCTATCGGTTCACAATTCTTCTAAACCAAATCTCTTTGTATCTAGTCAAATTTCTCACATTAAGTTTATTCAGATTATAACTCACACTCTCGCGCTATTGTTATTTATCTCAGATCTAAACCCTAGGTGATCAGTCTAGAATCCAGCATTAAGAACAACCTAGATGAAGAACTAGATGTTAAGAATCCAAATTAATCAATTAAACTAACAATCCATGAAATCCCTAACGAGAATCCCTAAACTTAACAAGGAGATCTACTCAGACATGGCAATTGAAATAACAGACATGATGAATAGAAAACCAAATAGCATAAAAGAGATATAAAAACTGGGGTTCGAAATCAAGTCTCTCTCGAGTACAAGATCAGCCCCAAAACTCAATCTCTGATAAAACCTAGCGTATCAAAAGCGTAGCCTAACAAGTGGCTGAAAAAACTAATTAAATAGTCTAAAACACGAATTGGGCTTTCTTGTAAATATGGTAATCTTCTGGGCCTTATTGCAATTCCTCAAAAGTCTCATTAACTCGCGTAGAATTTCTGAATCGCGATCAGTGTCGATCGACACTAAGAGTAGTGTCGATCGACACTCACTCCAAGTATGGACTCCGACTTCTTCTTTTATGCACAGATTCCCAATAGGCTCCAAAATGCACCAATATCTCCAAATAAGCTCCAAACGTGCATAAACCTGTAGAGGACACAAAAGACTACAAAAACACCTAAAAGACTTTAAGTAAAGACTTATATCATGGCCTGAAAACCAGTAAAAACCATGATATATCAACTACCCAAATCGACCTCAAAATCGACTGAGGTCGATTTTCGTTCGTGCTCGAAACTTCCTCGAGTCCAATGTCGACCGACACCAAGATGGATGTTGACCGACACTAACTACACAGTGCCACGGATTCTGCATAACTTGACACAAAAACTCCAAAACTGAAAGAAATCAAAATGCAAAACCGAAAATCCTAGTATATACAACTTACCAGTGGGTTGCCTCCCACTCAGCGCTTGTTTTAAGTCGTTAGCTTGACTTTGATGGGAGATTAGACTCTCAGTGGTTTCGACAGAGGCTGTGAGTTCCTCTGCGAAAGTCTCCTCATCCAAGGTGGAGAGTAAGCAGTATCAGCGTGATATCTTCCAAGGAACAAAGGGATGTGATGTTCTCCTGCATTCACAGCAATGAAGTCAGTAGAACGGAGTTGGGAAGTTGCATACCTTTGCTTTGGTGGAGCTCTGATGTTTGGAGCTTTCTGCTTAGAAGCAGTTGCAAGCCTTGAAGATGTTAGAGCGGAATCTTGAGAAACCACCATCTTCTTCTCTCCAGGATCAGAAACTGAAGCCTCTCTAGGCTGAGTTTCTTGCTCCAGCTCAATGCTAAAGGTTTGACCATCAATCACAGACTTTTGCATCTTATCCATCTTGAAGTACAGAGACTCATCTCCCAGGCGGAGATCAATCATGCTATGCCTCACATCGATCACTGCTCTAGTGGTAGCTAGGAATGGTCTTCCCAGTATCCGAGAATCATTCGGCTCACTATCGTACTTCAGTACCACAAAGTCTGTTGGGACTAAGTAGTTCCCAAATCTAACTGGGACATCCTCAAGAACTCTTTCTGGAATCCTTCTTGACTGATCAGCTAGGACTAGAGAGATCCTAGTGGGACAAAATTTGTCATCCCCAATCTCTCTGCCACATAGTACGGCATGAGATTTCCAGCAGCTCCTAGATCACACAAGGAACGCTTGAAGCTATCCTCGAAGATAGAAAAATCCAGCACAAATACACCAGGATCTGGTAGCTTCTTGGGGACTTGATTTAACAACACATCACTGACTCGTTTAGGAAGCAATACTACCCATTCTTTCAAGCCCTCGTCCATAGGCACCATCTTTTCCAAGTATCTCTGTATACAAGGATAATAAGGCATAACATCAGTTTGTGGATCCTCTTTTAACTTCTTATCCATCTTATTCAGGTCTCTGGCTTCATCAAGCTCTTGTTGAAACTTCACAAACACCTTAGGAAAAGGTACAGGAGGTTTGTAGATCGTTTCTTCAGCAATACCACAAGCTGTTGGCAAAGTTGGCTTCTCAGGCCCTTGATGTCGACCGACGTTGAACTGGTGTCGGTCGACATTGGCTGATTCACCTTGAAAGTCGATTCCAAAATCGGTCACGGTCGATTTCCGTTCGTCATGAGAACTCAAAATCTCTGTTGAAAGTGGATGTCGACCGACGTCAAAGTCAGTGTCGGTCGACGTTGGAGATACAGTCTCGGGTTTTTGGCCATCTTCAACTATTTCAGTAGTCTTAATCTCAAATTCTTCTCCTTGATCCAACCCATCCTCAATCTGAACTGACAAGGCATTGATGTGGGTGTCCATAACATTCTTTCCTTTAACTGAGCTTGAAATTTGGTGCACTTGTGTGTCCAGCTGCTTCATGTGTGTGCTCAAAGACTCAAACTTTCCATTCAGCTCAGTGTAGACAGCATCTAACTTCTTGTTGAAGTCCACAGTAGTCTTTGTCTGACCTTCCAGCAACTGCTCCGTCATAGCTTCTAGCTTACTCTCATGAGCATTGGTAGCAGGAGGTGTCTGATAGGAAGATGATCCATAGGTCCTCTAATAAGAGTTTTTCTGCTGAAAAGGCTTCTGGTAACTAGCATTCTGACCATATCCACAAGAGTTTTGATTGCTTGTGAAAGCACTCTTCTGTCCACCATTAAAGAACTTGTTGTTCTGCTGATTTTCAAACCTGTTTCCCTGAAATCCAGAACCACTAATGTAGTTCACATCTTCCTCTGTGCAGCCTTCTTCAGGTCCAAACTCTTCAACATCTTGAGCAAAGTGGACATGCTTCTTACTAGTCAACAAGTTGTGAACAGAATCCAACTTGTTCTTCATCTCAACTATCTGCAGATGATCAACCTTTCCACCAGACTCTTTCCTTCTCTGATCTGCAGTCTGGTACCAGAGATCCACACCTCTGAAGAAAATGCCCAGCAGCTGAACTTCAGAGAATCCATGATGGGGACAGTCTGGTTGGTACATCTTGAACCTTACCTAAGCTGACTTAAGTGGCTCTGTAGGTCCCTGAGTGAATGTCAGAAGATCCTGTCTGAGCTGATCTGAGCGAGCATCATCATAGAAGTGTCGCAGGAACTCTCTCTTCACTGCATCCCAAGTAGTTAACTTCCCAGGTGGAAGTTGCTTAAGCCAAGCTGCAGCTTCTCCAGCAAGAGAGTATGGAAAAAGCTTGAGGAAAAGGAAGTCATAACCCACTCCATTGTGCTTCATCCCAGTGACGAAGGCTTCAAAATCCTCAATGTGGTCCATGGGTTGTTCATGTGGAAGACCATGGAAAGGATGCTGCCTCAGAAGCGTTTAGTAGACAGTCTTAAGCTCAAACTCATTCCTTTCAAAAGGAGGAGGTACAATTGCTGACCGGTTAGCATAAAACTCATCTGGTCGGTTGTAGTTAGCAAGAGTCCTCTCGGCAGCAGGAGGATTAGGAGGCTGTCCATTACCTCCAGCATTGACCATCTGCCCCTCACCTTGAGGCTGCTCAGGTTCAGGGATCACCCCTTGGGCATCAATCCTTTGCCCATGATCATTGTATGGGTTGTTCTGTGAGTCTCTCAGAACGCCCTCAGCATCTGGTCTCAAAATCAAACGATTGTTCATTATTCTTGTTCTTTGACCTTTTCTGTTCGTTCTCTCAAGTTTAGCAAGCTCCTCAAGTCTGAGGTTCCGAAGTTCTTCGCTCTGTTTGCTTCGTGTGTGTCGATTAGGCATACACTGAACTCAAAACACTGGTCTCGAGGTCGATATCGGGCGACACTAGAAGGGTGTCGATCGACGTCGAATGCGGATATCGATTCCTGCAGCAACAAAGAAATAAAAACGACTTAGACTAAACTTTAAAACAAAATCTATCGGCGAACTCAGTTGAGTCCCGGCAACAGCGCCAAAAACTTGATAGGTCAAGAAATATCCCTATTCTACTGCAAGTGCACAATTATGATATTGTAGTACTCAGGGTATCGTATCCACAAGGACTCACGACTCACACGATAGATTTTATGTTCTCAAGTTAAGCTAAATCAATCAGAAGAAAGCAGTAAACGAAAGCAAGTAAACAAGGTTTGTTTTCAATAGGAGAAAGGCGTCAGACTTAGGAAGTTCTCGCGAATTATGCAATGTCAGATACTTAACTAACCGGATTCAGATTAAACACAGGTTCAAGAACTAGAAACACAATGCTAAACAATCCAACTCTCGCTGAGATTATTTCTATATCTAGCAACCTAGTGATCCAAATCTCTTTGTGATCCTGGAGTTCTAAACAAACAATAAGAACAGGTTCTTCGGTTCACAATTCTCCTAAACCAAATCTCTTTGTATCTAGAAGAGCCGAAGGAGCAGATCTAAGTCAAGAAGAAATAGTTGATGAAGGTCACATGATGTTTAGTGCAGTTGAAGAAGAAGTTTCATCAAAAGTGAATGATGAAACAAAAGGAAGCAAATCCGGTTTCAAATAAGACAACACCAAGGGTCGTGTTACTCAATGCAAGAGGTGGTGTAAGTTTTGCAAGAAGAGTAAACACGCAGAAAACGAGTGTTTGAAGAAACCGATGGAAAACGATCATGGCAAGAATAAAATAAGTAACAGGGAGTGTTACAGTTGTGGTAAGATCGGCCACTACTCAAATGTGTGTCACTCAAAGAAAAGAGAGGTGACAGAAGATTGATGAAGATGGTGAGAGAAAGAGAGAGAGGTTGAGAGTGGTGAGAGGAGAGATATTAGAGAGTGCTTCCTTGAGTGTTTTCGGTGATATTATTTGAATGAGAGGAAACATGTTGATGGGATGGAAACCATGCAAACAAATGCAGGCACAAAAAAAAAACATTCCTTGCATCCTACCATGGAGATGTGGCGCCAGCTGAGAGGGAGGGAGAGGACACTTGTTTCCATGGGGAGTATTCAGTTTAATACATTGCACACTCAAAGCTTCTAAAACCCTTAAATTTCCCGATTGATCCTATATCGCTTATTCCGAGTTTAATCCGCCAAAAATCCGAAACCTCTAAGATAAATTATCCCATCTTCTTTTTCAAATACTAGATTATTTTAGAAATAATTATTAATTTGATTCACTCCGTTTAGACATCCTTATCTTCCGCAATGAATTTTACAAATTTTGTCGGTTCTATCGGTTTCTTTTCCTGATAGTCCGAAAAACCCGTTTAAAGTCCGTTTCCTCCCTTTCTTGTCTTCTAAATGTTTTCTTTAATTAAAAAGATAAACATTTGGCCCGTCTCTGCTTCCGGCTTGTATTTTGGTAAAATTACCAAAATGCCCCTCATCTTCTGAAAACTATAGAAAATGTCCTGGTTGACTTTCTGCTGCCCGTTGACCCAATTTGTGAAACAGGGTATTACAGTCTTGGTATCCTTTATTCTTGAAATATTCAGTCCTTAAATCTTGATTAATAACCTAATTAATCTTTGTGATGGTTCACCTTCAGCAGTTGGCGCCTTCTGTGGGGATTTGAGTATATTCATATGTATAAGGGAGGCTCGGAAATGACGGAACCACCAACCCCACCGCAAGGATAAGAAGAGATAAACACATCCAAATCCTAGGAAACGGAGAAGGACTCATCCAGATCAACGCGTCACCGCAAGATGAGGGAAATCATTCCAACTTTACAACCATGTGAAATCCTCACGCTCAACACGCACACACTAGCCGAAAAAACAACCTAAACTCGACTCTTGTAAAAAAACAGATGCAGGATAGCATCTCAACAAAAGACGCAAAACGCGCATAAGGGACAGTTTCACTGTTGGAATACATGACCCACGAGAGGTATTGGATGAATTCCAAAAACAGATGGCCCCACAAATTCAGCTCACAAACAAGGAACTAGGACCCCAGTAAAACAACAAAGATAAATACAGCAGCAGAACCAGAAGATGATCTAACCCCCTCCCCCCAGGAATTCGGTCGAGATAACCCATGTCTAGAGCTGATGGAGCACGTCAAAATCAATAGTAGCAATCCCGAGAGGCGTATATGTATTGGAGCTGGTCTCAATCTCTCTATTATGTCCGAACTTATTAAATTCCTCAATCATAACATCTCGAAATTCCTCTAGTCGGTCAAAGACATGATTGGGATCAATTCACAAATTGCATGCCACGAGCTTAATGTGGGTCCAAGGTACAAACCAATAAGGTAGAAGAGGAGGAATCTAGGAGTAGAAAGAGCACAGGCGATAAATGACAAAGTAGAAAAGCTACTAGGATAAGAGTCGATCACAGAAGTAAAGTACCCTGATTGGCTCGCTAATCATGTACTAGTCAAAAAGAAGAACGTCAAGTGGAGATTATACATTGGCTTCAGTGATCTGAACAAGGCAGGTCCCTAATATTGTTTCCCTCTACCCAACATCGACCAACAAGTCGAAGCAACTGCCGTCAACGAAATACTATCCTTCATGGATGCCTTTTCTGTGTACAATCAGATCTTGATCCATCCAGATGATAGGGTTAAGACTTTCTTCATAACAGACAGATGAATTTTCTGCTACAAAGTCATGCCATTCGAAATCAAGAACGCAAGAGCAACTTACCAACGCCTCGTAAACACAATTTTTGGCGAGCAGCTAGACAAAAAATGGAGGTCTTCATCAATGACATGTTAGTAAAATTTCTAGTAGCCGAAGATCATATCAAACACCTAAAACCTGCTTTGGTATATTAAACGAGTACGTCATGAAGCTGAACCCGTAAAATTCCCTTTCGGAGTCACCTCAAGGGAATTCTTAGGGTACATCGTGACAGAGCAAGGATTCGAGGCCAACCCAAAGCAAGTCTCTGAAATAATAAACATACTTTCGCCAGCAAAAACTCGCGAAGTGCAATGACGTACAAGAAGGATTTCAGCTCTTAACCGTATCATATCTAGATCAACAGGAAAAATGTGTGCCTTTCTACCAACTCCTCAGGGGAAACAAAAAATTCAAATGGGACGTTAAATGCGAGGAAGAATTTCAGCAACTAAAGAAGTATCTCTAAACTACACCGATACTCTTCAAGCTAGAGGAAGGAGAGATTTTTATATGTAAATCATTATTTCAAGCGCAGCCGTAAGTGGAGTCTTAGAAAGAGAGACAGAGGGGAGCAAAAGGTGACCTTCTATATCAACAAGACACTAGACGGGGAGGAAACTCGATACCCTACAATAAAAATTAGCATTGGTCATAACATCGGCAAGAAAACTCAGGTCTTACTTCCAATTACACTTTATAACGGTCCTAGCCACCACGACTTTGCGATCGATCTTGAACTTCCCCAGCCTGTCCGGCAGACTTGTGAAATGGGCAGTCAAACTAAGTGAATATGACATCAAAATTAAAGTACAAACCAGCGCAAAGTCACAAGTCCTAACATATTTCATTGTGGAACTTCTTCCCAAGCTCACTGAAGATTAATCCACGGAGTAAAGAAGTAGATCTTACACGTTGAGGCATCATCATCCAAAGCTGGTTCATGAATCCGGATTCAACTTGAATCTCCAATGGGAGAATCGATCAAAAAATCATTCATACAAGTATTCTCGGCATAACAAAGCCGAATGTGAAGCCCTAATTTTCAAGCTACGATTATCCTGACCTATTGGAGCTAAACACATCCAGAATTATTATGATTCCCAAGTAGTAGCATACCAGTTAAACAAAGAATATGAACTGAAAAATGACAGGATGAACGCATACCTCAGCATAGCATAACAACTAACCACATATCTTAGTTCATTCAATCTTACTAGGATCTTGTGAGGAAACAATGTGTCGTTCGATTCCTTAGCAGCACACACATCAAACTCGGATGCACATTAAAGCAAACAAATCCCATGAAGATCATCGAGAAACCAAGCATATGTCCCCAGAGGTTTGCAACGTCATTATCAACGAAATACGCGATGAGGACATCACTGATGAACAAATTCACTAAGATGAAATTCCGAGGACTGGTTGGACAACGAAAATAATGTTATACATAGCAGATGGAGATTTACCTGCCGACATATTGGTAGCTCGGCGACTCAAAGCTAAATCAATCCACTATACTATGATGGACGACGGTATTTTTGATGGAGTGATGCTGGAGCATTACTACGATGCGTAGAAATACATCAACGAATTAATCAAAGAAACCCATATAGAAGCTCAGATTCTTCTAGACGACAATGATAATAGACTGCGCGGAATACGCTAAGAAGTGCGAACAATACCAAAAAAGTACATCCCAATCAAAAATATGACCACATGATAACTAGCTACTGTAACAGCATCTTATCCATTCATGAGATTGGCCATGGACATCGTCGGACCAATGCGCGAGTCTCGGAAAAATAAATATGTCTTAATCCTAACAGATTATTTCGCCAATTGGGTGGAAGGCAATGTGTACTCTGAAATCAAAGCACAAGATGACATCCTCTTCCTATGGAAATACATCATTTACCGCCATGGATTACCATACCAAATCATCACCAAGCAGTTCACCTCGATCTTGCTAAGAAAATTCTGCAAAAAGTAGAATATCACACTAAGCAGGTCAACACCATACTATCCAAAAGGAAACGGTCAAGCAAAGACCACTTACAAGAGAATCATCACCAGGCTCAAATAGCAGCTAGGAAAAAACAAAGGAACTGGGTGGACGAACTGAACGTGTATTGTGGTCACATAGAACCACCCTGAAGCGTCCCTCAAATCAAATCTCATTTTATTTAGCTTATGGATCAAAGCAATGTCCCCCGCTGAATCTGGCCTCCCGACCCTTCGACGATCTATACTCATTAAAAATATCAATATTAATGATAAAATGCTCATGGAAAACCTTGACACGCTTGAAAAACAAAAAGATGAAAGTCTCCTAGAATCCAAAATTACAATCAGCTTGCAGAAAGGTACTATATTAAAAAGAGCCAAAGTCGGCACATGAAAAAAGACGATCTCGTCCACCAAAAATTCCATTGAGGCAAAAAAGAGCTAAACGCTGGGAAAATCGACATACATTATGAAGGACCTTATCAAATCACCAAAACCATAAAGCACAGAATCTACTAACTCACCAGGCTAGACGGAACACCAATCGAGTACTCCTAGAACTTGATGCATCTCAAACAGTACTACTGCTAAGAAAATCTTATGTAACTTGGACTACAAATGGTTTGATCCCTGTTTATTGGGTATGTAAGAAATCCTTACGGATTCAGCTATAACATAAATAAAATCACATATTTTATAATATACTCTATGTCGGCAATATGGCCAGACGACCTATCCAAAACGCGACCATCGGGTGCAATGGTGAAATAATCCACACATTTTTTTGTTTATGCGAAAAATGTTTACTCTAGCTATGCAAACAAAGGATTAAGCCAGGATTGCCTATGCTCAATAAATATAGTCGAGCTAAGTAAGCTGACCATCCTCGCATAACCGATAATAGACTTGTGATAAAAAAACGATACAAAGTCGACATCACATCAAAAAGGGAAAAAAATCAACCTAAACAAACAAAAAAAACAAGTATTAATCGCAGTACAACAAGAAAAAGTATCAAAAATTCTTAAACCCTAGTAGTCTCTCTTGGAGAATAATTTTGGTTTTGAAAGTTCATTTCTTACTTATCATTAGAGATTATATATAAGTCAAGTTAATCAATCTTATATATAAACCGAAAATGAAAAAAAAAAACATCTTAAACCTAAAAAAAATGAAAAGAAAAACACCAAAAAATGCAATTGTAACGTACCAAGAAAATATATCAAAACTCTTAGAAACCCTTAAAATCTTATTATGTATAGCTATTCCGTTTTGATACCAAATTGATATGCTCTTTTGTAATTAGAGTTGTTCCTAACATGTAAAAGAGAGACAGATTTATGCTAAGCTTTTAGTTAACCATGGCCTCTCTTGGAAGTAGAGGGTAGAGTTTGGAAGTTGGTTTTTCTTGATCATAGGAGACCATTGTATAGGCCAAAGTACAACCAATCATAAACCTGAACAGGAAAAAAAACACCAAAACTTAAAACTTAAAAGAAAAACACCTAAACTCTCCTAAACCCTTATTCTGAATGATTCTATTATTTGCTAATTATCATTTCCTCTCATATGATTCCCAAATCAGACACTTTTTTACCCACATTAGTCTCAAACATTACGAAGGGTTAGTGACAGATGAATTTACAAAATTTGTAATCCTGTTTTTTAACTTGCTCGTTTGTATCCGATTATTGTCATGCTTAATTGTGGCACTTTTTGATTGCTTTATGGTTATATTAGTTAGTTAACTAGAAGCCAAAGCCCTGCAAATTGTGTTAGTAGCTGAACCAGAGAGAGAGAGAGAGAGAGAGAGAGAGTTAACTTTTCTCTCTTCTCTTTGTCGACTTCATTATCCTTTAAGCATTTATTTCATTGTAGATTTTTTTTTTTTTTAATTTTAATTTTTATAAAAGAAAAATTAAGTCATTTAAAAACTATAATAAAATATAAACATCTTAATATCATAAATTTAATAATAAAATTACATAGACAATCTATATAACCTAAATTAAAACATCAAATATCATAAATATATTATGGTTTATTTAAAACAAAAATACTTCTCATGGCATTTAAAAAAAAATTCTCATGGAACTATAATCTTTCAAAATATCAGTATTTATTATTAATAATATATATAATTTGTTGATCACAATAAAACAATTTTAAATCCAATAAACGGTTGGTTAAGAATAATCATTTATACATAACAGTTGGTATAAACATTTGGTCATATCTATTTAAATATATAGATAAGCATATAAACTCTTATAGTAGTTCAAAAATAATAAAGAGTATTTTTAACTTGAAAACTCAACTAAATAATTTTAAATATATATTAGAATTCACGATGTAATTCCAGATTAAGAAACATATTTTCTGTTTATCTACTTACCCGTCCGTAGGGCGGATTAATTTTTAGTACTCTATAAATTAATACATTGGTTTTTTGATCCAAAATAAAAATTTTGGATCCAAATTATTTATTATATCATTAAATTAATAAAATATCATGATTCTGAAGTTATTAATTTATAGATATTTTATAGTATTTGATTTTTTGTTGACCGTAAAATTAATAAAAATTTTCTTTTTCCCTTTTTCTTTTAGGATCATAAGAGTAAACCTCAGATTTATTATCACAAAGAAACTAATCCAAAGATTCAATTAAATCTTCACAAAAGACTAGGTTTAGAAGAAGCTTAGCCTAAATCACTTGATCTCTTTTACACGTTAATGACTGCTTTTATTATGAAAGAAAAAAACTCATATCAATTTGATATCAAAACGGAGTAATCGATCTTAAACATATATAAACCAAAAGGAGGGGAAAAAAACAAATTTCAACCTAGAAAACAAATATTAATCGTAGTACAACAAGAAAAAGCATCGAAATTCTTAAACCCTAGTAGTCTCTCTTGAAGAATAATTTTAGTTTTGAAAGTTCATTCTTATTTATCATTACAAATTTTATAAGTCTGTTGGATTGTCGTTTCATCAGTGGGCTCTAACTGAGCTAGATTCATCTGGGCCGATATATTCGACAAATGGGCTAAACCGAAAATAACAAAAGAACCGAATTGGTTATCCGGTTAAAGGGTTTTCGCGGGTTGTTTAAATAACGGTTGGCAAACCGTTATGATCTTCGTCTTCTTCATTCGCAATACAGAGAGAGAAACAGAGTAACAGAAGAGAGAGAGAGAGAGGTTACAACATCAAAGAACTAGAGAGAGAGAGTCTTCAAGTCTTTACGGCTCGTCAGGCTTCTCAGGTTCAGGTTCTTGGTCAGTGTTGCTAGCTTGGGTGCTTGGTTCTGGTTTCTTGGATCGTCTTCGATACGGTCGATGGCGAGTGGTCGAGAAGTCGTTGTCGTCTCGTCCTTCTCGATACTCAAGATGAGTTAACTCCGCCTGAATACTTCGGTAGTACCTGCAGAAAGGAGAAGCGGATTCATTAGCTCGGTTCGATTCACAATCTTATTGTAAACACCTTGTTTATAATCAAGATAGTGAATGCATGGTGGTTTGGTTCTACTCCCAGGTTAACGCAAGTAACTGGGTCAACAAATTCTGATTGTGTTCTTAGTTAATCGCAATTCAATTCAATCAAGAATCAAGCTAAAAGAAATTGATTCTAAAGTTTATCCGTGAACTTAAGAAGCACAAGATTTCTTAACAAGTGGTATCAGAGCTCGGTCAAGAGCGTAGGAAGCTTCGGGTTGAGGCAAGGTGTGTTCGTTGGTTCTGGAGATTTGTGGTTAAGGTTTGATATCAAGAAGAGGTCAAGATGGAGGCTGTGCACAAGTTCAAGATGGAGAAGTTCGATGGAACAGGAGACTTTGGTATGTGGAAGTTCAAAATGCAAATGCAATTGGAACTTCAAGGTCTGGGGGATATCTTGCAGGAGATTACATAAGAACATGAGGTAAAGGGTGAGGAGACGGCTACTGATAGTGAGCTCAAGAAACCTGACTCGACCATACACCTAAGTCGAAGAAGGAAAGGAACTTAAGAGCCAAGAACTTGATTTGTTCAAGTTTAATGATAAACATACTACGGCAATGGGAGTATGGAAAGCACTGGAGGAAGATTATGAGACCAAGACGTTACCAAATAGGAACTATCTTAAACAACAGTTTGCAAGCTTCAGGATAGAAGAAGGAAAATCCATAGAACAGAACATGGATAACTTTCTAAGGCTAGTTGATGATCTAGCAAGTCTAGATATCACAGTTTTTGATGAGGACCAGGCGATACAAGTGCTTTCGGGTTTACCAAAAGCATACACTTCTCTTTTTCATACTCTGAAGTATGGAAACAAGAAGGAGTCCTTAACTCTATCAGAAGTCGTGCAGTCCGCTCATGCTAAAGAAGTGGAGCTCAGGGAAGTTGGGTTACTTGGGAAAAGCAAGAATGAAGCATAAGGACTATATGCAAATAGAGGAAGATCAGAGAAGAAAAGCAAGGATCACTCAAGAGGTAAAAGCAAGAGTAAGGATCCGGGTCACAGGAAAGGTCAGCAGTCAAAGCCTAAGGCAAGAGATTGCTGGGTATGTGGCAAGGAAGGCCATTTTAAAAAGGATTGTCCAAAAAGAAAGGAACAAAGACAATCTAACTCCGCAAACATGGCCAAGAAAGATGATCACCCAATGATCCTAACCGCAAGCTTGACAGAAAGCAAAGACGAATGGGTTTTGGATTCAGGCTGCACATTCCACATCACACCAAACAAGGATGTTCTGTATGATATTGTGGAAGACGATGGGGGAAAGGTTCTAATGGGAAACAATACCTTCAGTGAAGTCAAAGGAATTGGGAAACTAAAGATACTGAATCCTGATAACTCAACCATTGTACTCACAGATGTGAGATATATGCCAACCATGGGCAAAAATCTCATATCATATGGACAACTAGAAAAGAATGGTTGTACTTATACATGAGAAGGATTCGTTGTATCTTTCTACAAGGATGGCCAGAAGGTATTATCAGGGAAGTACCAGGATGGGCTATAATATCTACAGGGAACACTGATCAGGTCAGAAGTTGCAGTTGCAAGGCTGGAGTCAACACGACAAACCGATGGCACTCTAGACTAGGACATATGAGCCTCAAGAACATAAAAATCTTGGTAAAGGTTACCTAGATAAGAAGGAGGTCCATACTCTAGAGTTTTGCGAATAATGTGTACTTGGAAAGTCACACAAGCAGAGTTTTTCTACAGGCAAACATGCGACTGAAGAGGTTATGGGTTATGTTCATAGCGATCTGTGGGGCTCAGTCTCTAACGAAGAGAGTTTTTCAGGATGCAAATACTTACTTTCATTGATGATCACTCTAGGAAATTCTGGATAAGGTTTCGCAGGAGTAAGAATGAGGTCTATGAAAAGTTTTCAGAATGGAAAGAACTCGTTGAAAATCAGACAGGGAAAAGGATTAAATGTCTAAGGACAGACAATGGATTGGAATTTTGCAATAACCAGATGGATAAGCTTTGCAAAGAATCCGAGATCAAGAGACACAGAACTTGTACCTATACGCCACAACAGAACGGGGTTTCAGAAAGAATGAACAGGACGGTTGCAGATAAAATCAGGTGTATGCTAGCAGAATCAAAGTTGGAAAAGAGGTTTTGGGCAGAAGCAGCAGCAGCTACAGCGGTCCATCTGATAAACAGAACACCAAATGCGGAATTGAAGTTTAAAATACCAGAAGAGGTATGGTCAGGATCAAAGGTGGGTTATGGACATCTCAGGAGGTTCGGCTGTGTTGCATATGTTTATACAACACAAGACAAGATGAGTCCAAGAGCTATCAAATGGATCTTTATGGGATATCCACAGGGAACAAAAGGCTATAGGGTTTGGTTACCCGAGGAAGGAAAATCTACCATCAGCAGGAATGTAGTCTTTGATGAGGAGAAACTGTTTAAAGATTCAGTTTCAGTGAAAGGAACAAGGAAGAAAGGTACCAAGAAGGTAACATTTAGCACCAGGTTAGTCCAAGGACCACAGGAAGAAGGTTTAGGAGACAGTTCGATATCAGCTCAAGGTGGAGCATCCACAAAGGTAGTTGTGGTAGACAGCCCAGATGATTCAGACCAGGCAGAGGATTCAGAAAGCTCTGAGGAATCAGAAACAGAGTCAGAACAGGAAGAGAGCAGTGGGACATCTAGACAGGAATCAAGGGACTTGAATAGCTACATTCTAGCAAGGGATATAAGCAAAAGAAATACTAAGCTACCAGCTAAACTCGCATCTAGAGACTTTGTAGCTTACGCATTGCTCAGTGCAAGTGATCTCGAGTTAAATGAGCCAAAGACAATTGCAGAGGCAAAAAGGCTCAAGGACTGGAAGAAGTGGAAGGAATCAATGATAGAAGAAATGAAATCATTGGAAAAGAACAACACTTGGATCATTGTCGACAGACCAAAGCAGCAAAGAGTGGTTGGGTGCAAATGGGTATTCAAGTTAAAGGAAAGAATTCCAGGAGTAGAAGCACCAAGATACAAGTCAAGACTTGTAGCAAAAGGATTCACACAGGTTGAAGGAATAGATTACAATGAGATTTTCTCACCCGTTGTAAAGCATGTCTCGATAAGAATCATGCTTTCTATCGTGGTGAATCTCAATCTGGAATTAGAACAGTTAGATGTGAAGACGGCCTTTCTTCATGGAAATCTAAATGAGGTAATCTACATGGAACAACCAGAAGAGTTTATTGAAAAAGGAAATGAAAGGAAGGTTTGCCTTCTGAATAAATCCCTATACGGACTAAAGCAATCACCTAGACAATGGAATCAGAGATTCAATGAGTTCATTAAGTCTTAGGGATTCAAGAGGTGTGTGAAAGACCAGTGTGTATATCACAAAAAAAAATACGGTAGAAGATAAGATTTATATACTTCTATACGTAGATGATATGCTTATTGCAGCTAAGGACATGGAAGAGATCAGAAAGCTAAAGATAAGCTTGAGCAAAGAATTGGAGATGAATGACCTTGGAGCAGCTAAAAGGATCCTAGGTATGGACATCGTCAGGGACAAAATTCAGGGAACTCTCAAACTATCACAAGAAAGCTACCTTAAGCAGGTTCTGAGAACGTTTGGAATGGAACAAAGCAAGTCAGTTGTCACTCACTCTCAGTCCAAGTTGAAAAGCTTAACTGACAAGGAGAAATTGATAGAAGCAGAATTCATGGATATTGTTCCTTATGCAAGTGCAGTAGGGAGCATAATGTATGTCATGATAGGATCAAGGTCGGATTTGGGATTCGCAATCTGCTTGGCAAGCAGATTCATGGCAAATCCAGGAAGGGAACACTGGGCTGCAGTAAAATGGATCCTAAGGTACATATCAGGAGCTACAGAAGTGTGTTTGAAGTTCACTAAGTCTGATCACTTTACTATTGAAGGGTGGAGTGATTCAGACTATGCAGCTGACCTGGATAGGAGAAGGTCAGTTACAGGATATGTTTTTCAGGTTGGGGGTAATACGGTAAGCTGGAGATCATCTCTACAGCATGTGGTAGCGTTATCCACCACAGAGGCTGAGTATATGGCTTTATCAGAGGCAACGGAAGAAGGTATGTGGTTGAGGGAATTGTGTTTGGAATTGGGGATCAAGGCAGAATATTTTCTACTTAACAGTGATTCACAAAGTGCTATTTGTTTAGCTAAAAACGCGGTACATCACGACAGAACTAAGCACGTTGCTACTAAGATACACTTCATTCGGGACATCCTAGATTAAGGTCTAGTAAATATTTCTAAGGTTCATACAACAAAAAATCCAGATAATCTACTTACTAAGAGCTTACCCGGTAATGTGTTCGATAATGGTCTCGAGACGCTCAAAGTCGCCGCCTGATCTGGCGACGCAGTACTCCGAGATAGTTCTAGTGATTGGGTCATCTCGCAGAGAAAAAGAGAAATACAGTGTTAGTGATTTTCTTAGGTAAAGGAGGTTAAAAGAATCGTCAAATAGCAAGGTCAGAAAAAGGCTCTATTTTTCAGATCAGCGAAGTTCTAGATGGTAAAATCTAGAAGGATAAAGACATGCAAAGGAAGTAGGAGTTCTTACTTTGCATCGGGAGGAAGCTGAGCATACTCGTTCGCTTCCGCATCGGCTGTGATGGTTTTTTGTCACAGAAGAAGCATGGAGAGTTCAGTATAAAGGGTTAGTACTGGCTTGGTAGTAACATGCAAAGGGGTTCAAGAAGCTAAGGAAAGGAGAAACTTACTCAGGTCACCTTGGAAGGTGATTTCGGTGGAAGAAAACTCGATCGGAGGGTAAGAAAGACGTGGAGGTTCGGTTGCAGGTGGAGCTTCTTCGGGGGTAACTCGTTTTCTAGAGCTTGACTCGGGGATGTCACGAGTCGCCATTAGAGGGTCCGAGAGAAGAGAGAGAGAGAAGCGGCTAGGTTTTCGGAATAGTATCTGAAGATACGACAAAGGTGGAGAATTGTTGGATTGTCGTTTCATCAGTGGGCTCTAACTGAGCTGGATTCAGCTGGGCCGATATATTCGACAATTGGGCTAAACCGAAAATAACTGATGTGATCCTGCCCAGCACTAAAAACATGGACCTTGAACCTGAGCTTGAACCTGATGGAGCTAAATACATGGAGCATGAACCCGATGGAACTAAGCTTGAAGCAGAGGAGCAGCTCGGAGTTGAGGAGCAGCTTGAACCAGAGGATGCGCTTAGAGCGGAGAAAGAGTATGGAAAAGATGTTATCTTAACCTCACTGGTTTTGATACATGATCATCAAATGGGCATGTGTCTCATTTGTACTCTTTTTCCCTTGTCAAGTTTTGTCCCACTGGGTTTTCTTGACAAGGTTTTTAATGAGGCAAATGATTCACATTCAAATCACCCATTTGTTGATCCAAACCAGGGCATAGCATCCAGAATTCAACCCAATGGAGGAGATATCAAGTCCAGCCTATTTTATGCCCATTACAAGTCCAAGAAGAGCCCAAAACAAGCTGATAATTTGAAGCCCATGAAGAGTTACGAAAATGGAGTATCAAGGGTCATTTTTCAGATTCAAATGAGAGTTTAATTCAAGTCTTTGTGTTATTTCCTAGGTGTGTTTAATGCTGCTCATGCAGCCTTGTTGTTTTCCCTTTTTAAACTCCTGTACTTCTGATTTTATAATCCATCTAGTCTTTTTATCAAAAACCTTCTGAAATTTCTAGATCATGGATCCATTTTCGTTTGTCGAATTTTGATCTTTTCCGACTTATCAAAAGGCTTTTCCGCATCCTTTTGTGGCGTCATTCAATCCCTCATCTCGTCTTCGAGTCGTGTGTCGTCTCTAATTCGGGAATATCCACTCCAGATCTTCCAAGTGCCGAAATTGGGATTGATTCCTTTCTGGGATCTCATCAAGTGGTATCAGAGCACACTTGGAGGTTGAGTCGTTTCTGTCTATCATCTTGTTTTAATTTTCATAATTATTTGGCGTTTGATAAAATTGTGAAATCAATTGTTTCTGGATATAGGACGAGTCTATTATTTGTTAAAATTGTTTCTGGAATTTTTGAGCGTGATTTTATAATTTATTGTGTCCGATCAATTTACACAGCCGTGATTAGGGTTCTAAAAGAGTTTGGTGTTATTTGAAGGGTCATTTTGTGATTGTTGTGTGCGATCATTTCTATTACAAAAGGAACTTGTTACTGGTGTTTTTTTGCTTTATTTCTCAGGTCGCAATGTCAAAAATTGAGGAGAGATCAAGCCACAACCGCAACAAGCTTCTAATTGAATCCATTACCGCCAAAATGAAGGAAGTAATGGACAGCCATTCAATTCGTTGGGAGTACAAAAGAGCACGACCAAAGAAGGAACCAGAGCTTAAATCCAAGCCACCAGACAACACACTGAGATCAACATGGAGCAGCCCACAGAAAATCCCTCACACTCCAAAATCCAAATCTGTGTTTTATTCTGATTATCAACCGGCTAATGAACTCTATAAATTTTCAGGAAAAAAAGACTATCTAGAGTGGGAGAGAAACATGGACGAGTGGTTTCACTACAACCACATCCCGAGAAAGGAGAGGTTAGCTTATGCAGTGAGCCAACTCGCTGGAGACACTCACAAATGGTGGATAGAAGAAGTTGATGATCGCTGGTTTTACAATGAACCAACTATCACGTCATGGAGTGAACTTAAGAAGCTACTAAGAAATAAGTATGCTCCACATGCATCAAACCGCGCAGAACAAGTCAATGCCATAATCCAAACCGTTCAAGAAAAGAGACCAACCTTAGTCCCGGATCAGAATAAACCCACAACACGTAGGGAGGCTAAGCCACGGTCATATCCTTTCGAGAAGATTGACAAACACGTTAATAATGAGAAAGTGGAGGCTGAGACACGACCTTATTCTCTTGAGAAGATAACAAAGTGTGTTATACATGAGAAACTGGAGGCTAGGACGACATCTCAACCAAAGGAGGTCAATGCACAAGTTGTAGTTCACAAGCAACGCCTAAACCCATCGCTTGAATCAAGCTGTGAACCGAAGCAATGTAAGTCCTCTAACCTTTCGAAATCCAAGGGAGTCACTTGTTATAATTGTCGTAAGAAAGGACATTTTGCTGCGACTTGCCCTGGAAAAGTCAAACCAAACCTCACTTCATTAGATTCAACACCAATCTCATCGAATTCAAGTAATGAAGTAGTTGATCAAGGCTTAGAAAATTCCAGTTCTTGTGTCATGCACTTGGTCTTGTCAAAGGATTTTGATTCAGGACATATGATGGAGGATGAAGATGACAAAGCTGAAACTGATGGAGAACTCAAAGCATTGGAGAAACTGCCCAACGAAATCATTCTTCCACTAACTCCAAAGCAAAGGAAACGAGGTACGTACTTTGAGTCCATGAATAGAATGAAGCCTACCTTGTTGTCTTTGGATGTAGGTCAAACTGTTTTAAAGGCCATGCTTTTCAAGAATGGAGATTACAATGATGCAAGAATCAGCCCGAACATTGGATCTATGGCTGAAGTAATGACACCGCCATCAAACCGAGTAAGCTGTCCAAAAAACAGTCTTGACGTAGGAGCATTCCGAGAAGAATATCTCATTGACCAGAGGGAATTAGGAAACAAGCTCAACTGTTTTAGAAACCTAACTCTTCGAAGCATCCCTAGAAACTGGACTCATCACAACAACAGTTCAGACTCGAGAGTTATGAATTTTTCAAACTGGGCGCATCTGAACGCACTCGAACTGGACATATGCGTACTCCAAAGAGCATCCCGGCCAAATCAGAAGGATTCAATGGACGGCACAACCAAACCACCCGCCAAACAACCGGTTATCTTTGACCCAAGAACACTCATTGAGACGTTTCCTCATGAGAAAGGTAAGGAAATTATTGTCGTTGATACAATAATTCCAAGGTATGGGTCTCTTCTTGTCCCTAGTGCTGAGATGCTGGAACTTGAAATGCTTTACCATGATAACTTTAAGAATGTGTTTCCATATTGTGAAAAGTTTGAGCATAAGAAGCTCTTTAGGCATGGAGGTTTCATATTTGATAGAGATAAGTTGTGTGAACCTAGTGTTTCCTTGCTGAAATTTGTCTTGATGAGTATTGATAAATTCACTAGGGCTGTTAGAGTTTCGAATTTTGCTAAATTGTTCTTTGGAGATGTTGTTTACTATGATAGCATTATGAATAAGAACTTAGATCCTCATGCTGAACATGGAAATTATGTTTTGGATGATCTAAGTAAGACAATGCTTGCTAGTAGACATGATTATATCTTTTGCACCCATGATCTTTTGCCTCGAGTTGTTGCCATGAGTATACAGGAGGTAGAGCTGAATTTCCATGCCCCAAAAACGTGGCTCTACCATGTGTGGCTTAAGAAGATGGTTGTACGAGTTTTCCTTGAACCAATGGAGCATGAAAACGTCAAGGATTCTTCCATGATCCAAGAAGAACCCCCAGACCCAACACCAATAGCTTTGATGAGAACAAGTGACAAACATATCCAGAGCCTTATTCAGATAAGTACTTCTTTGACTCTGTTTGCTTCTCATGCTATAGGAACTATGATTATGAGTATATTACATCCAGAAAGCATTGAGAAAAAGTTAGGTTTGTTCAAAGAATATTTGGGATCAAATTCTTGTCTTGGAAAAGAGGAATCTGAAAAGGATAATGTTATGATTCAAGCTGAGACATGTTCAAATATTTATCATTCCATGACTGTAATAATGCAATTGCTCTTTGCCAAAGGTGTTGATTACATTGCAGGTACGAAAGAGGAGCCACCGGACTTGGTTCATTTCATTGCATATGAATTGGATTTGAGGTCAAATCCTTTTCAAGAGGGAGGGGATGATGTGATCCTGCCCAGCACTAAAAACATGGACCTTGAACCTGAGCTTGAACCTGATGGATCTAAATACATGGAGCATGAACCCGATGGAACTAAGCTTGAAGCAGAGGAGCAGCTCGGAGTTGAGGAGCAGCTTGAACCAGAGGATGCGCTTAGAGCGGAGAAAGAGTATGGAAAAGATGTTATCTTAACCTCACTGGTTTTGATACATGATCATCAAATGGGCATGTGTCTCATTTGTACTCTTTTTCCCTTGTCAAGTTTTGTCCCACTGGGTTTTCTTGACAAGGTTTTTAATGAGGCAAATGATTCACATTCAAATCACCCATTTGTTGATCCAAACCAGGGCATAGCATCCAGAATTCAACCCAATGGAGGAGATATCAAGTCCAGCCTATTTTATGCCCATTACAAGTCCAAGAAGAGCCCAAAACAAGCTGATAATTTGAAGCCCATGAAGAGTTACGAAAATGGAGTATCAAGGGTCATTTTTCAGATTCAAATGAGAGTTTAATTCAAGTCTTTGTGTTATTTCCTAGGTGTGTTTAATGCTGCTCATGCAGCCTTGTTGTTTTCCCTTTTTAAACTCCTGTACTTCTGATTTTATAATTCATCTAGTCTTTTTATCAAAAACCTTCTGAAATTTCTAGATCATGGATCCATTTTCGTTTGTCGAATTTTGATCTTTTCCGACTTATCAAAAGGCTTTTCCGCATCCTTTTGTGGCGTCATTCAATCCCTCATCTCGTCTTCGAGTCGTGTGTCGTCTCTAATTCGGGAATATCCACTCCAGATCTTCCAAGTGCCGAAATTGGGATTGATTCCTTTCTGGGATCTCATCAATAACAAAAGAACCGACTTGGTTATCCGGTTAAAGGGTTTTCGTGGGTTGTTTAAATAACGGTTTGCCAACCGTTATGATCTTCGTCTTCTTCATTCACAATATAGAGAGAGAAACAGAGTAACAGAAGAGAGAGAGAGAGAGAGGTTACAACATCAGAGAACTAGAGAGAGAGAGTCTTCAAGTCCTTACGGCTCGTCAGGCTTCTCAGGTTCAGGTTCTTGGTCAGTGTTGCTAGCTTGGGTGCTCGGTTCTGGTTTCTTGGATCGTCTTCGATACGGTCGACGGCGAGTGGTCGAGAAGTCGTTGTCGTCTCGTCCTTCTCGATACTCAAGACGAGTTAGCTCCGCTTGAATACTCTGGTAGTACCTGCAGAAAAGAGAAGCAGATTCATTAGCTCGGTTTAATTCACAATCTTATTGTAAACACCTTGTTTATAATCAAGATAGTGAATGCATGGTGGTTTGGTTCCACTCCCAGATTAACGCAAGTAACTAGGTCAACAAATTCTGATTGTGTTCTTAGTTAATCGCAATTCAATTCAATCAAGAATCATGCTAAAAGAAATCGATTCTAAAGTCTAACCGTGAACTTAAGAAGCACAAGATTTCTAACAAAGTCAAGGTATAATCAATCTTATACATAAACCGAAAAATGAAAAGAAAAAAAAAACATCTTAAACCTAAAAAAGAAAAAAAAAACACCAAAAATGCAATTGTAACATACCAAGAAAATGCATCAAAACTCTTAGAAATCTTTAAAATCTTATTATGTATAGTTATTCCGTTTTGATACCAAATTGATACGCTTTTGTAATTAGAGTTGTTCCTAACATGTAAAAGAGAGACAGATTTATGCTAAGCTTTTAATTAACCATGGCCTCTCTTGGAAGTAAAGGGTAGAGTTTGGAAGTTGGTTTTTATTGATCATAGGAGACCATTGTATAGGCCAAAGTACAACCAATCATAAAC